>CAJNDV010011891.1:54739-74074 GCA_905221635.1 Symbiodinium sp. CCMP2456
AACCCTAAACCCTATATCCTAAATCCTAAATCCTAAATCCTAAATCCTAAACCCTAAACCTAAAACCCTAAACCCTAAACCCTAAACCTAAAACCCCAAACCCTAAACCCTAAACCCCAAAACACCAAACCCTTAAACCCTAAACCCGAATCCCATCAGCTCGGGTCGGCGCCGATCCTTCATGCGGTCGAGCTCGCCGAGCTGGACCTCCTCTCCCTCCTGGCTGCTCGAGATGGACGACAAGGTCGTCAATGTGCTATTGATGGTAATTTAGGGATTCATGATTAGAATAATTAGGGCTTTGAGGGAACCCTCAAAAAAGTATTGGAAATTGTTTAGACCCCCTATAGTATTGCTGCGTTGCACTGATTCAACATAGCCGTTGTAATGGTGCTGCCACTGACACGACGCGGTGCTCTGACGAAGATGGGTGCAGAGTTTGAGACATGTGCACGATTGGTTGTGCATGCGCATTTGTACTGGAGAACACATGACTCGCATCTACACGTGCTATGTATATATCCATGCATACAGGCATGGTCGATCAGATTTTTCAAGTACAGCACTGAACTTGGAAAATGTGCATACATGCTACGTCCATGGAGCAGTGCCTTGTTCCACAAAACCGGTCGCATGAAGTCGTCGAAGGCCGTTCGGTCGCTGCGTCGCCTTGGCTGCAAGTGCTTGTCCCGCCCCAGCGGAGCAATAGCACCAATAACAACCAAAGTGAAAACATGATTGCTGTTGACAGTTGCAGCAGGCAGTAGTAGCAGCAGCAGGCTGAAGAGGAGGAGGACGAGGACGACGAGGAGGAGGAGGAGATAGTTGGTAAGTAGTGGTGATACTCGTCGTAGTCATCGTCGGCATAGTCGTCGTCGTCGTGGTGGTAGTAGTAGTAGTAGTAGCAGCAGCAGCAGCAGCAGCAGCAGCAGCTGCAGCAGGAGTAGTAGTAGTAGTAGTAGTAGTAGTAGTAGTAGTGGTAGTGGTAGTGGCAGTAGTGGTAGTAGTGGTGGTAGTAGTAGTAGTAGTGGTGGTGGTAGTAGTAGTAGTAGTAGCAGCAGTAGTAGTAGTACTAGTAGCAGCAGCAGCAGCAGCAGCAGCAGCAGCAGTAGTAGTAGTAGTAGTCGTTAGTCCAGTGGTAGGAACACGAGGCAGTCCTATTCGTACTACTCCAGTGCAACAGGCACCGGGAATGTGGGGTGACACCAAGTCATAATTCGGAACTTACCCGAATATGATAATCACATTTGAAGTATACGTCGCAGCAGTAGTAGGTTTATCAAAGGTCGTAGCTGGCGGCACGATGGTAGGCAGACATAGATGGACGGACCCACGGTCAAATGAAAACAATGCCATGAATATTAGATGCCTAGGCAGGTAAGTAGCGCCAGACAAACAGACCCCGTTGCCGACGGATAGACAGAAAGAGCAGATTGAAAGAGAGAGCAACAGCTAACAGACACCGGCCTGACAGCTGAACAGTAGGAAGACTGCTGGAGAGACTGCCGGTCCGATAAGGCCTAAAAGGTTTAAAATAATACGTACTGTAGGGGCCTAAATAATTAGAATAGGGTCTTAGAATAGGGTTTTGGGCCACTTTACAATTCTTCTAAGAAGCCATAAGGAATAATATGGGCTAATTGTTTAGGCTTCTACATGAATGCAACTCCTCTGGGTTCCCTCGTATATTATGTCAAAACTGCAATATACCGATGTGCCCGAGTAAGATGTTCCAAATCTAATTCTTAAGGCCCCTAAAGTATACGCGCGCATGTTTTCTGAGGCTCAAGCAAGGATGGATCGTCCATACTCTGCGGGGGACCATACGGATAGCACCGAGATACCTGCCGGAGCCCACATTTCCAACCGTTGCAAGCGGCAGATTGTGCGAAGATCCTCATAAACTGCATGATCCCTAAGGGTCCATGTACCCAAATAGTAGAACATTGGCCTTAATGTAGTCCCTATATGGGTACTTTAGGGCCAATGTTCTACTATTTGGGCACATGGACCCTTAGGGGATATTAACAGGAATGTTGCCGTGAGGCCTTGAGCCTTCATGAGGGCAATTTGACAGATGATAGAATCCCCAGCAAGAGCTACTATCATAAAGTCAACAGCACATTGCAGACCCTACTCCCGCAACCCTGAACCCTCAACCCCAAACCCTCATCCGCCAATCCTTAGTTAATTAACCCTTAACCCGAAGACCGAAACTTGGCAAGAGAGCTCTCCAGCCCAGGAGCCTCGGGTACAATGCATTGGCGGTCCAATCGCACCTCCACTGCGCAACAAGCAACATTGCACAATATGTGAGTCGTTCTCAAAATTAGTTGGGTCCCTTTTAGGGTCCTTTGTGTAAGGGTGCCGTACTACTCAAACAGGGACCCCAATCTTGAGAACTTCCCATGTAGAGGCCTTAGGAATCAACATGGGGTTTTGGGCTGGCTAGTGTCGGATGTCGGGCTTTCAAAGGCGAATCTTAATACCAATTAGTCGCTCTGACCTCTGCAATAATCTCCCTACTACCCTTTCTTATGGCCCACATGCCCTGCATTTACTGAGGGAAGACAGAGACCTGAGGGCCTAAGCCTTGAACTCATCCATACCCATAGGCCCTAAAGTAGTTCCTTTTTGGGGTTCATATATAGAATCCTAGGCCCTAAAGTAGTTCCTTTTTGGGGTTCATATATAGAAGCCTATAAGGTAACCGGAAATCCCAAAAAGGAACTACTATGGGGCCTATGGGTAGTCTACACTTGCTAAGTCTGCTACTGCAAAGTCTGACAAAGGAAGAGTCAGAGGGAAGATCTTCGTTCGGCCTTGACATCATCAGTGTCAAACCTAGCTGTAAGGATTGCACCAAACCTCATGCTGCTTGAAACAGCAGTCAGCAACGGCTGCCTAGACAATCATCCTACACCCTCAACATTAAAAGCGAAGTTCCTAAAGCCTCTTTGAACAGGTGGCGGTATCCATCTAGTAGAAGTATAGGGATCAAAAGACGAGAGGTCTTCAGAAAGTCCTTGATGTATAACCTCGGATCTTGGCTAGGCAGCGTGCAGCAAGAACAGCTACCTACGGCAGGCCCGGCAATGACTCCGAAAACCCCCGACCCCGTTCACCAAATGTCGCCCAAGTACGGCGTTGACATATCTGTTTGAGTTTCAAGCTTGTGTCAGGTCGCTTCGTGTGGCTGACCCCAAACCTTAAATCCGAAACCCTGGACTCTGAACTACCCATAGGCCCTAAAGTAGTTCCTTTCTGGGGCTCGTATTTAGAATCCCATAAGGCAATCCCCAAAGGGAACTACTTTGGGGCCTATGGGTACATCGCCCAAACTAAATCCTGACACTCGCTTGATTCTAGCACCCCAGCCTGGCTCGATTCAGAGAAGCTTCAAGAAGTAAAGGGGCCCTAAGGGTAGGCTCGAATTTTGAAAACATGGGATCCTGAGTAATTACAAAGGATCCCCCCATATAAACAAAACCAGAATCTAGGGAAAAGGGACAGTAACCCACCACACAGCCGAAATAGACAAACTTTGAACAGAAACGCCTACGGTTTAGGGTTTGAGTAGGGTTTAGGGTTATGTGTGACCCCGCTAAACCCTAAACCCCAAAAGCCCGACGAAAGACGTGCTTTTTGTGTGGTAACTGGGCTCCTAGAGATCCGTCTTGCGCCAGACGTACGCTGGGCCTCGTTGCGGCGCAGGAAGCGCTCCCACTCCGCGTCAGGCCAGCTGGGAAGAATCTCCTGGCGGAGTTGTTTAGGCTTTATGCTTCAGGGTCTTTAGGGTTTAGGATTTAAGGTTCAGGGTTTAGGGCTCAGGGTTTAGGACTCGCGATGTTTTGGGATGAGATCACACAGGTCTTGTCACGGCTTAAGATTTGAAGGGGTTGAAGACTAGGATCTTCCCAAGAATAATACATTGCTTACTTTTTCTTACGTTATATGGCTTAGGGCTTAGGATCTTCTGGGTAACCCGGCCTTTAGTAGGGACCCGAACATAATATTATGAAAATCAGATAACGCCTCCGGGGGACTGCTGGCGGCAGGAATTGCGAGCAGGACACTCCGGAGCTCAGGGGGGTTTCAGGGTCTTTCGCGCATACTACCCCGCGGCCTTGGGGTCCTGGCCAGCCTCCTCTTGACATTAAGAATAGACTGGGTTGTAGTTTTGGGGCCCTGAAAACGTCTACAGAAATCATAAGGGAAATGTTAAAGTTTCCCCAATTCCCACCTAGACTAGAATGGATCACTGCAATCATACCCCCTAAAGGACACAACATCCTGCGAGAGAAACAAAGACTGGGTTGTAGTTTTGGGGCCCTGGAAAGTATTTAGGAATAGGTACCTCAACAGAAACCATAAGCAAAATCTTAAAGTTTCCCAAATTGCCACCTAGAAGAGCACTTGGGTTTAGGGCTTATAGGGGCCCTCAGTGTGCCTCAAAGCCCCTAAGGCTCCCACCCTAAACCCTAAACCCTAAACCCTAAACCCTAAACCCTAAACCCGAAACCCTAAACCCTAAACCCTGAACCCCAAAACCCTAAACCCTAAACCCACTCTCCTGCCGTAGCACCTGTGCACGCATCATCCAAGCGAGTTTGGCCGGATGCCAGTCCTGGGCTGCGGATTCACCCAGAGGTTCCATGTACCCAAATAGGGTTTAGGGTTTAGGGTTTAGGGTTTATAGGGTTTAGGGTTTAGGGTTTAGGGTTTATAGGGTTTATAGGGTTTAGGGTTTAGGGTTTAAGGGTATATACTTTGGCCCCAAAGTACCTATATAGAGACTACTTTAGGGACAAAGTATATACTATTTTGGGCACATGGACCCTTGGGGTAATGGATGATGGGGGATTGGGGCAATTCTACAGCAAGGTCCCTAGTTGGAGTTGTAAGCGATTGGAACTGTAGTCAGCTTCTTGTTTACCCTAGACTTATAGAGTTACAAAGTGCCATGATCGTCCAAAGAGCGTGCCTAAATAGGGGTCGTCACATATCTTGGGCCAATATCGACTCCATGCAATATTTAGCTAAATAAACGAGACACTAGTAAACTGCATAGCATCGAAAACAACAACTCCGGGGTGCTCTCAAGAGTCTTGCGAGGCTCCCAAGGCCAAAAGGAAACACTTGAACCCCTGAAACCAAAACACACACACACACACGCACACACATCCCTCAATCCCCGGAGCGCATCAAGCCTCAAACCCTGGAACCTACTTTAGCACCCTTGTCGTTTCGGGTTGAGGATGGTCGGTAGAAACTTGGAAAAGACAAGACAACCTCTCAGCACCACCTTCGAATCCCACAAGCCTCCATGAAACACAAGTCCCAACCCGTAAACAAAGGAAAAACATGACAACCCATGATCACTACACTCAGCGCATGGCGGTTCGAAGAAGCACCGACAGGTCCGCAACATACGGAGCCAAACCTCCCCGGTAAGACCGGGACAGGTCACAATGCATGACTGGGTTGTAGTTTTGGGGCCCTGAAAAGCATTTATGACTAGATACCTCTACAGAAACCATATAAGGGAAATCCTAAACTTTCCCAAATTGCCACCTAGATGAGGTGCAGGAGGGGCGGCCAAGGTATTACATTCCAGTACGTTCTATCCTGAGCACTTTCGTCGACCACTGGGCCGCGGATTGCGGGAAACAGAAGCGTCGTCGGGTCTTTTCAAAGAGGGTGCTGCGAGCAGAGGGTTTTGGAGTCCGCGCAGCTGATTTTTCTGAAGTCTTCCCTAAGGGTCCATGTACCCAAATAGTAGAACATTGGCCTTAATGTAGTCCCTATATGGGTACTTTAGGGCCAATGTTCTACTATTTGGGGACATGGACCCTTAGGGCTTGCTAGGGACGATGCTTTGGCTCTGTGCGCCCAGACCGTCTTGAAAAATCGTTGACGCCAAACCCGAAGTTGAAAGCTCTTGGAACCCTTTTTCACGCTTCTTGTCCTGCACTTTCAGAATTTCGTGTGATGCAATACCCTATAAGTCCTTTGAGGAAGCTGATTGGCTCGTAGCACCTAGTCAAGAACCTATTTACATCCGTGAAGAGCCTCTGTCATAGCTCTATTTGCCCCACAAAGAGGAGTAGTTAAACAACACATGTCCAACTTCTGCACCAGCTGGACTGCGCCGTAGAATTGATACGAAAGGAAACATCGCATTTCCCTGCAGAGCATGCTGCATGGAAGCTTGTGCAAATGCAATAAGACATCTTGGCTCCACAGAAGCCTAGCCTAGCATGGCTTACCCTTTCCAAACAAAGCAATTGGACACATAAGGGCATACCAACCTATTCTCTGTAATCTCTACTGAGACTCTACTGATACAGAAAAACCTCCACCGAAGGGGCACTGCTGAAGCCGGAGGCTTGGGGGCTCAGAAACACTCCATCGTCGCCAGGCATGTATGTATGTATGTATGTATGTATGTATGTATGTAAGAATGTATGTATGTCTGCACTGTGCGTAAACAAATAAATAAGTTAGTAAATAAATAAATATATATATATATATATATATGTATTTGTACCACTCTGTATATGTATATATATATGTAGAGAGAGAGACAGATAACAACAAAACAAACTGGCATATGTATTTGACCAGCAGATACGCAGACATACATGCATGCATACATGCTTACATGCATGCATACATACATACACACATACCTACGTAGGTACCGCGGAAAGATGTGCCGAGCGCAGTACAATAACGAAAAGACTGAGACAGTTGTTGCCATGATACTCTTGATAGTGCTTTCTCTCCGGCATTTGTAATGCTACCTGCCTCGGTCCTGGCTACTACGCATTACCAAAAGCATGCGTCAGGATGGTAGTGCGTTGACGTAACACGCAAAAGCCCTGCAACATCGAAGCTACAAACCCTGAGCTCTAAACATGACTCCCTGTTACGTGAACTCTTACAGTGAACTTCAGAAAGTTTGAACGTGGGATAAGCAGCTAATAACTAATAAGCATCACTAGGGCAAGGAGTTGCTATGCTTTACACAAAGGGCATGCGGAGAGTTATACTCCAAGTTCTACGAAAAGTCGAATACCTTAATCTTAAACCCCAAAGCCTGAACCGTAAATCTCAAACCATATCAAGGCATATCGCCAAACACCAACCCCCAAGCTCCAAAACCCCTATATAACCCATTTATCCTGAAGATTCAGCTGCAGGAACCCGTCTCGCGGCCTGCATCATTCCAAGCGCCAATACACCAAATGGAGGGATCCTTCAGGGCGTAGCAGCTTGAGGTTTAGGCAACTTGACATGAAGCAGCACAGCACTGCTATCACAATCTAAAGCACCACTACTGCTCATGCACAAGGCCTCTGCTAAACCTTTCAGGGAGCCCGAACCACAAGATTCCAGACTCTGGGCAATGCAGGATATTTGCCTGTCATTGGCGTGATAGGACGTACTTGTCCATGCCAGGTACTTGTAGGCAGAGAGTTCTGATGGCTGAAACACAACATCAGATGCGAACATCACTCCGAAAATTCTCTCTGAGCCTCTTGCAGAGGCACCCAAAGGCCCAAACCGTTCTGAAACCATTACTGCGTAGGGACCCCGACGAAGGGTCCTGGTCCATGAGCGGTCCGAGCTGAGAAAAGAATCCGATCGCATCCGACGACAGCTGGGCGCCCTGTTCAGAAACAACGAAAGGTCGATTTCGGGTTCGGGGGTTTGTTTGGGAATTTAGTGCTTATACCTAGAGTAGGTATCCCTTCTTTACAACTGCCCACACCATTCTTCTACAACTTCTGGCGTCAGTGCGACTGCCTGCAATGCTTGGCATGCCAATTTTTCCATTCAGTGAATCAACACGCTGCCCAACCCGCATCTCTCCATCCCAATTCCTTGCTTGAAAGTCTCAGGCTCTAGACTGATTTTGCTGGAACCATATATCAAATCAACATGGAAAATACCTGCAGTAAGATACCGCAGAGTGTTCTGGGACCCCAGGCTGCTCTCGAGGGGCTCAGATCCCAGAAAACGCAATCCGCCACCATCGCAGACCTGGACACCCCAAAGCAATTGCTCCCTAGTCCCGAAATCCTATAAAAGCCGTGCTGGCCGTGAACATGATGCCACAAGCACTCCAACGATGGAGTTCAAACTCCCATGAGGAGTCTGGAAGAGTTATACACAGATCTTGATTGAAACCCAAAACCTGGGTGACCGAGGCATCTTTCAACCACGAAGTGCCATGCACTCGCCCGCAGCTACATGTGCTGCCCTGAAGAACACTCTTCCTGACTGCCGAAACCCCCATGAAACTCCCCTAAACCCTGTCCTGAACCGCGGAAAAACCTAAGCCCTGAAACCTTGAACCCTAAACCCCGAAACCCTGAAACTCTGAAGCCTTACCAACACCCAAGGGACATGAAGCTCTGAAACCCCGAAAGCCTAAACCCCTAGACGCCTCGTGCACGACCAGAAGACTGCTGCTGTTCCGGGTACTCAAAGCTGCCGTAAGCACTTCCCGAAGATGCCTCAAGCTGTCAGGGCTTGGGGGATTTGGGGTTTTAGGGGCTCTGGGGATTATAGGGGTTATATACGGGTTTGGGGGTTCAGGGACACACTTCCAAATGAACGTCCCCAGTGGTAGACACGTGAGACATCCATTTTTGGGGGTTTAGGGGTTATAGGCTACAGGGGTTATATACGGGTTTGGGGGTTTAGGGGTTATAGGCTGCAGGCGTTATATACGGGTGGGGGGGTTCAGGGGTTATAGGCTGCAGGGGTTATATACGGGTTTGGGGGTTTTGGGGTTTAGGGTTTAAGGTTTATAAGGGCTTGGGGTTTATGCTTTGGGGTTCGGGGTTCAGGTTTTAGGGGTGTAGGGCCCAGTTCTGACGGCTTCGCCTTTGGCGTAAGGCAAAGTACCTGTTTGGTCGCAATGGATGCTATCGGGCTTTTTTCGGTTACCTGCATACTGGATTTAATTAATGGTTTTGATTTAGTGTGGGTCTTATACGAACTAGAAGCTGGTATTATTCACGTCTAGGTAGGAAACATATAGGGACTAAAAGAAACGTTATTCCTGATTGTTGGGTGCCTTTCTGGAGGACGGGGTTATCGCTAAACCAAGAGTGCTTTCCTCTTTGTGTTGGCGGCTCTGCCCTCGAGGCAGATCAATGCAGATCAATGCCTGATATGATGGATGGTTCACGTGGCCCCTACAGTACACCCCAATTAAACCCTGAAATTCCTAAAAGGCCCGAAACCCCAAACTTCAAACCCTAAACCCTCAAACCCCTAAACACCACTTCTTGATTGCGGTTTCGGGCTCCGGGGCGTGCATTCTCGGCACTGAACGCTGAGTCGCATGGTCTTGGGGTGCTCTGGTGCAAAAAACCGACAACCGAAGATTCAGCGTGCCAAACTTCGTTAAATCGCGAGATGTGGTTCAAGGTTTGGGGTTTCAGTGTTCGCGGTGTTCAGGTTCCCGGGGTTGTTTGTCGAATGGCCCTTGGCCAAACTCCGGCTACAGTAGTTATGTTAGGGACTCTGCATCGAAGGTTTAGACCTGCAGGTGTAGGGTTTTGCAGTCTAAGTCCATAGTGACTATTCTGAGGGGACTCTTTTGCCACGTCTTGCGACGCCTATAGTATTGGAGCCATGACAACAGGAGTTCGAAGGTCGAATCTGACAACAAAACTACCGTGACATCGGATGGCAACAGGGGAAACCACAAACCCCCCCCAAAAAAAAGCACGCAAACCGTCAAACCTGCGAAATCGCAGCAGGCACTGGAAAACATCATACAAAAAACACCCCGAGCAATGCATTCTTCCCAACCCTAAACACTAAACCCTAAACCCTATAAACCCTAAACCCTAAACCCTAAACCCTATAAGCCCCAAGCCCTAAACCCCAAATGACTCAACCCTAAACCCTAAAACCCTAAAACCTTAAACCCCTAAACCCTAAACCCAATGACTCAAGACCCGGCGGCTCCCTAAGAAGCTAACATCTTGAACCGAACACGCACGCACCCGGGCCTTGAGCTTCTCATTTCTAAAACCTCAAAGCCTACCATGGAGCCTAAAACGTACGTCCTACCCATAGGCCCCATAGTAGTTCCTTTTTGGGGCGAACCAAACTTATATTAAGGATCCTAAAAGATAACCCCAAAAAAAGAAACTACAATAGAGACTCTAGGTAAACCCTAAACCCAAAAAACCGACGATAACTCCACGTACCCTTCCCACCGGTCTGAAGCCCGGACTGCGTCTCGCGCGCCGAATCGTGGAGGGTCTTGGAGCGGCCTGGATGTTTGCGGAGGAGTGTTCAGGGTTTACCTGGGCCCTGAAAGTATGTAGAATAGTAGCCGTTTTATGGGCTTTGGACCCTGGAAGCATGTAGAATAATAGCCATTTTAGGGGTTTTGGACCTATCTAGAATAACAGGCCTTTATGGGTTTTGGACCTGAAAGTATGTAGAATTACAGCCGGTTATGGTTTTGGACCTGAAAATATTCAGAATAATAGCCCTTTTTATGGGTTTCGGGCCTGAAAGTACTTGGTACAACGATAGCCCTTTTTATGGTTTTGCGCCTGCGAGTCTTTGGAATAAGAACAGCCCTTTTTGTGGGTTTTCGCCTTTATTTCCCCCAAACCCTAAACCCCTAAACCACTATGTAAACCCTACAACCCTAAACCCCTAAACGCTAAAACCCTAAAACCCGAAACCACTAAACCCTGAACCCTAAACCCTAAACCCCTAACCCTAAATCCTAAACTCCTACAACCCTAAACCCCTAAACCCTAAACCCTAAACTCCTAAACCCCTAAACCCTAAACAGGCGTTTAGGTAGGGAGGAAGATTTGAGGTCTGAAGCTTCGGGACGGGTTGCGGGCATTTGGGTTTTGCAGCTCTGGGTCTTGGGGTTGTGGGACTTAGAGACTACAGAGGTTTAGGGTTTAGGGCTTAGGAGGCTCAAGTTTTAGGGTTTGGTGTTTGGGAGGTTCAAGATTTGGAGGTTTAGGGTTTAGGAGGTGCACGATTTAGGGTTTAGGGTTTAGGAGATTCAGGATTTAGGGCCTAGCTTACGAAAAAATCATACTACATGAAGGATTCAGTCTTAGGCTGTCAAGTGCAAACAGTCGGGCGCAGGGCTTAGACAACAAGGTCACCACGACGGAACCCTAACCCCCCAGGTACCTACTATATAGGGCCTTAGGGGCTCTAGTACCCTATATAGTGGTCCCTGGGAGGCTAATCATCGTCAGCCACAGCTGCGGCAGTGGCAAGCAAGCATGGGATGTAAGTACATGAAAGCCGCGACAAGTACTTAGGCGGCAGAATCAGCTGGGGTAGAATAGAATGCAGTGCCAAAAACGATCAAAACAGCAACAACGGATAGCTATAGAGCTCGGGGTTATTCACCAGTGTGGGTTGGACCACTAAACCCTCAACTCCACAGCCGGATCCCCTAAACCCCAAAACCCGTAACCCTCGACTCCGAACCCTTAGCGCTGCACCCATCAACGGTTTAGGGTTTAGGGGTTTAGGGTTTTAGGGGTTTAGGGGTTTTTAGTGGTTTAGGGTTTAGGGTGTCCGGTTTAGGGTTTCGGGTTTACGTGCCGTAATTCTAAATTCTCAGCCCCTGAATCTGAAGCGGGCCCTTCTCTGCTAGAAGCCTCGCAGGACAGGCTTCGTCTGAGCCTGAAAGGGACTCCGGGAAGCCCGGGTTTCGAGTTTCAGGGTTTCGGATGAGAGGGTTTAGGGTTTAGGGTTTAAGGGTTAAGGGTTTCGAGTCTCAGGGTTTCGGATGAGAGGGTTTAGGGTTTAGGGTTAAAGGGTCAAGGGTTACGGGTTTCGAGTTTCAGGGTTTCGGATGAGATCCCCAAAACTTAAAGCTGCACTCTTTCTCCCAAGCCAGAAAACATTTTTAAGTGCTAGAAGAGGGATCCCGGGGGGGGTTTATCCTCGCTGGGTGTTCGACGATTTCCCCCCACGTACGCGCATCTCGGCATGCTGCATCTAAAAGTCTGATATCAGATCCAGAAATGCCTTGCCTTGGTTTTCAGTAGGAGATCAGATCTAGGACTAGGTACAGACTTCAATAAGGATGGATGGTTTCGGAGTGTTTAGGTTTAAGGACTAGGCGAAACTCGGCTCAGTTAGACTCACAAGCTGGAAAAGAACACTCCTCAAGTATCCAATGTTGTGGCTCTTGAATAGTTATAGCAATAGTGGTAGTTAGTTATAGAACAACGACCCCCAACAATGTAATGTTGAAGTCTTCTGGCCCCTGTTGTTGTCCAGGCTTTCAGCATCTTAGTCCAAAGGCCTGCTGTGCCCCAAAACTCCCTAAACCTTAAGCCCTCAACCCTCAACCTTAAACCCTAAACCATCCTAAACCTAACATGCCCTCAACCCTAAACCCAGAACCCTAAACCCAAAACCCTAAACCTTGAACCTTAAACCCTACAAACCTTAAAGCTGAAACCTTCATTATCCGACCTGAGGCCCTTTTATTTGGGTTTCGGCGCTTTGGAGATTTCCGGTTCCGGGATTGAGGCTTAAGGAGTGGTGGGCGTGGGCAGCTGTGTTTAGAGCTTAGGGTTTAGAACTTAGGGCTTATTAGGCTTTTGATGGCTTAGGGCTTTAGGGCTTTAGGGTTTAGGGTTTTAGGCTTTTAGGGCTTTAGGGTTTTAGGGGGTTTAGGGCTTAGGTAGGGCTTAGGGTTCAGGGCTTAGGGTGTTGGGGCTATGTAGTTGCAGTGACATATAACCCGAAGTAGCATACTTAAAACCTTACTAGGCAGCTGACTTGGAGGTTCTTATAACCCGAATTAGGCTTCCTTTGACCTTACTTACCAAGCCCTCTGATCCTTCCAGATCGGATTGAGCTTGAGGATCTAGTAGTTAGGATTAAGGGGGACCCTTGGGGATATAGACCCTCTCAATAAGGTCCCTCTTTAACAGAGCCCGAAGCAGGGTTAAGAAGGGTCCCCTTTAAGGGGTCTCCCATCTAGTACGTAAGGCCTAGGGCCGTAGAACTTCCCGCTGCCTGCACAGTGAGGGCTGCTTCTGGAAAGTCTTCCTGGCCATGAGCAAGGGTTCATACAAACTAAACCTGGGTTGTAGTTTTGGGGCCCTGAAAAGTATTTATGAAAAGGTACCTCTACAGAAACCATAAGGGAAATTCTAGGGCTTCCCAAATTGCCATCTAGTAACCGCCTCACTGGATCTCAGGGATTTTGATCATGATGGTGAGGCAGAGGGAATTCCAGCGTTAATCATCCTAAATCCATGTTCCAACTTGCTTCACCATGGGTATAGTTCCAGGCGACAGTTCGAGAGAGATTTCGGACCGTCACGCTTGCCTTCATCTCCCTGAAAGCCAATCCCTAAGGGTCCATGTACCCAAATAGTAGAACATTGGCCTTAATGTAGTCCCTATATGGGTACTTTAGGGCCAATGTTCTACTATTTGGGTACATGGACCCTTATGGGAATGTGCATCTGAGCCTTTACTTGCCCCCATAACATAGAGGTCTAAGAGATAAGAAGGCCTCTCCTGGCCCGAGTTTCCGTGAAACTTATACTTTCAATACTTCCCCAAGGCCCTACTCGAATTCTTGGGGCCCCATTGCTCTAGGCGTTAAACCGTTACACCTTAAACAACCGTAAAACAACACACCCTGGAGTCCTTTAAACCCCCTAGCCCTAAACCCTAAAACCCTAAACCCTAAACCCTAAACCCTAAAACCCTAAACCCTAAACCCTAAACCCTAAACCCTAAAACCCTAAAACCCTAAACTCTAAACCCTGTAAGCCTGAAGCAGCTGCCGCGACGGCTCGACCTGGCACAGAGGCGAGAGACCCAGGTTCGCTGGGAGGCTGAAGGACTCGTACTTGGAGGTTCATGGGTAGTTACAAGTGGGTTTAGGGTTTAGGGTTTAGGGTTTAGGTTTTAAGTGGGGATATAAGGGGTTCCTTTAAGGGTTCCTTTAAAGGGTTCTATAGGGTTTAGGGTTTAGGGTTTATGGGGTAGTTATAAGTGGGGGTTATAAGTAGGGTAACTATACTTATAATCCATATTAGGGGACTTATAACCCTACTTATAACTACCCATGAACCTCCAAGTAGTTGCTTCTATGCATGTATGATGCATGCAAATATACACTAGTCGCAAACGAATATGTATGCTATACATATACATATATATATATATATAAGAATATACGGTTAGAATATACATACGAATATATACCAGAGAAGGAGTCTTCGATCGAAGAATCAGGTACGTTGGAAGACAGATTCCGCCGCTTCAAATATAATCGAGAGCCTAAAGCAAGCGGAATGGAACCATCCTCACACAGCACTCTCAGGAGTTGAACGCTAGGCCTCATGCCCTGAGCCCTATAAGCACAAAACCTTCAGTTGGGTAGTTGTCAAAACTAGGGTCCCTTTCGGGGTACCCTAAATAATAGGTGCCGTATTATAATAAGGACCCAAAAAGGGACCATCATTTTGACAACCACCCAGTTCTAAGCAAGAACCCCGGAGCTTACACCGCACACGAGTGGAAGTGGAACAACAGTTATGAAACAGGTGCACATACAGGGCTTGTGCAGATCATATAGCGATGCCAATAGCAACCTGGCCCAGAAGATCATGCAAGCAGCTGCAAGGCACAGTGCAAGACGGGACTCTCAACATTACAGGCTACAACAGAACAGAAGCAGAAACTTGATGTGCTTCTGCGGGTTTTGAGCTGCGTGACTTCAAAGGATCAGGAACTTGAACTTTTGGTTCAGGAACTTGCCGTTCAGGGTTTTACGGCCGAGGGTCCAATAATGAAAGGCCGGTATTCTACAGATGCAGGTTACCCTTCCGGCTCGGAATGCGCGGTTGTTATTAGTGTCAGCATGCTACGCCCTAAACCCTAAACGCAACCCTCCAAACCCTGTCAACCCCTACATCCCTATAATCCCTATAATCATTATAATCCCCAACCCTAGACCTTTGCGCGTATTTTTCCTGTTCGGCTTTCTTGGTCGAGCCGTCCTGAGATTTCTTCCCGATCCTCAGAGCTTTCCACCAGGGCTCCTGCCGACAAGACGTAATGTTTTGGTATGTATAAGGTGTGTGTGTGTGTATATGTGTATATATATGTCATAATATACATGTATAAATTTAAATAAGTGATATATCATAATATGTATATATATATATATGTTTTAAAATGCATGAGGGTTCTTCTGGCCTGTTCGGGCCTGCTAGGGTTTAGGGCTGAGGCTTTGGAGTTCAGGGTTTCTGTACATTCGCGAGCTCCGATGCGAATCCTTGACGAGAAAATTGATCAACAAACACCTCTCGAAGCCCAAACCCTAAACCTTAAACCACCCTAAACCCTATAAACCCTAAACCCTAAACCCTAAACCCTAAACCCTAAACCCTAAACCCTAAACCCAAATCAGGACACCATGATGAGCCAAGGCTGTGTCAGATCACCGGTCTTTCCCCTCAGGTCCTAGGGGTTGGCACTTCTTGCGTCCATAGTAGGCGTTGGTTCTGGGGTTCGTGGTTAGCTTTAAGGATGGGGAGGAATACAAAACTCAAATGCATGAAAGCAGGCAAGTCCTTCGGCTCTTTGCGGAGCTCCGTCGGCTTCGGTCGTTGCCAGGGCAGGCGGAAGCGGGGTGCAGGAGCCTGCGAAACAACTCGGGTTTAGGGTTTAGGGCTTTGGGTTTCGGGAGTTCTGGCGTGTCTGTCTCTTGGTGCGGGTCGTGTAGAGTTTAGTTTAGGAGCTTGAGGTCACAGGGGGCACGCCTCAGCAGATGCCTTGCGAACACGAAGGCTGCCACCACTATCAAAACGCGACCATGATGATCAGACTATCATTCAGAGCTGGTGGTGAACAGCGCTAGACGATGATAACGGCGATAGCGAAGGAAACCATGCTGTAGATTATGTTGCGTTTCTAAGTGCACCGGCACTTTGTGAGTTTTCAGATACCAACTTTTTGGAGTTGAGGGTGTTGGGACTTGACGGCAGGAAGTAGGATGTAACTCTCTACTGTAGGGGCCTTAATACTTAGAATAGGGTTGTGGGGGTTCCTTATGATACTAGAAGTATAATAAGGAACCCCCACAACCCTATTCTAATTATTAAGGCCCCTACATTACAAGGATTGTTGAATGCACACCTTGAGTCCTTGGTACTACCGAAGGGGGGGTCTGCTCAGGTAGGTAGTTTCTCGAAAATGTGGCACCACATAGTTCTTTAACGGAATGGAAAAGGCTGGACTGTCTGTGACACTAGCTTCCCTCAGATACCATACTAAATATCTAACATATGTGATATATGATTCGCGACGGCTACTCATACGACTACTACTTCTACAACTACTGATTATAATTTTGTATTTATCATCTTCTTCTCATTTTGGTGCATGTGCTTTCAGCTTCGTCAGTGTCGCATTGCCACTGCCAAGTGCATTTCTATCCACACTGGCCGCACCCGTGTTGCCGAATCGAAATCTGCGTGCGATCTCCGCTACCCCTAAACCCTAAACCCGTAATATGGAAGTGCAGTTCCGGCCCTAAACCCTAAACCCTAAGCCTCTTCCACTGTGTCGCTGCGGCTACGCAGCTGCCACATCCTGACAGGCACTCAGACGCAGGAAGAGATTTGCTAGGAGTACGCTACGAGTTGAAGGGGCTTCGAGGGTTTGTCCGGGGTTGTATATGGGTAGTTTTCTAAACTAGGGTCCTTGTTATAAGGGTGCCGTACTATATTGGGGACCCAAAAAAGGACCCCAATTTTGAAGACTACCCATATTCGTCTTTGCACGATGTCCACACATGGCCGTGACGAGTGAAGACTGACCTTATCAACGCTATACCCGAGACCAGGCCCACCACTTCGACACCTCATACCTTAAGAACCCAATTCACGTCCAACCCCTGTATCCAGCAGCCTGAAATTCTGTTCTCTAGGCCCAAAACTGAAACCATAAACTTCTCAACCCCAAACTTTTAGGCGCCTTAAGCATTCGAATTGGGTTTTGGGGCTCATTATACTGTAATTATAATAAGCAACCCCCAAAAGATTCCAAAGAGCCCTTCTTGTACCCTACCAGCACCCTGAAGAACAGTAACAGAACCCTTGTAGAGTTGCGGCCTCCACGACTTCAGCAGCCGATGTGCCTGCCACTGCAAATCGTGCAGAGCCGTGCCGAGCACCTGACTCAGATTGCTATCCCCGAACCCCCTAGGTACCTACTATATAGGGTACTAGAGCCCCTAGGGCCCGATATACTAGGTACCTGGGCGGTTAGGGATCCAAACCTTGGAATGAAGGAGTATTGACGAAGTAAACTGACCGCAGTTCTACAAACACACACACACACAGAACCGCCCATTTTCTAGAGGAGTGGCTACTCGAGCAGTAACGATAGTGACACCCGAAGCAAAGGAAACTGTTCCGTGAGATCACGAACTTCTAGCACCCTGATGCCAATGATGCTGTTCCAGGCTATGTAGGTCTCTAGGATTCGGGGATGCAAGGCTATCAGCTTCAAGTTGCAGTTCGTGGCGGTGTACCCCGTTCATCGCAAGTCAACTCCAACACCCTTCATTGCACCCCCACCCCGCAAGCTTCCAACTCTTAACCCCTGAAGCCATCACGCCTCAAACTAAGCTCCGTGAACCCTAAAAATTCTCCTTCTGTCAGTTGACCTCACCAAGATGACGAAGCAGGCGCCAGGCGCTGCGGCCTGACTTTGGCCCCGAAGGAAGTCGGTGAAAGCTTCGGGGCACTAAAGGGCGTGCTGCTGTGCTCACGCCATAGCTGGTACTGCCGTTGATGCAGTTGCTGTCGTTGCTGTTGCTGGCCAGTTTGCGTGTCGGGACTTTGTAGGGCTTCAGCCTCACGGCCCATAAGCGGGGACCTGGTATCTGGCGACATAGAACATTCTGGGCATCTTACAAAGTCGCATGGAATCCATGCAATTTGCCGGACGTGTGGGGCTGGCCGAAGCTCTATACTGTATAGGAGTCTGATAGGGTTGCCTAAAACATCATGGGACTTAGTAAAGGGTTTTTCAAGGGATTCTACGAGGGCTGTCTATAAGTCTATTTGTCTAAAAGGGTCTAGGGATGCTTAAGGCCACAGCATCAGGGGACTTCGCAACGCGGCTGAAAAAGTCTGTACATGGCCAGGCCCTGCATCTACGCACTCTTACACCCTACGTACCTACTATTGAGGGCCCTCTTTTAGGATACAAAGAGGGTCCTGGTGCCTGGCAAGGCGATGATGTTCCAGAGGACCACCGGCCAGTCCTGGCATGCTCTCATGGCACAGCCAGGTGCATCAGTCACCAGATATGCAGATACCACTGTATGAACAACAACAACCGCCATCGTAACCGCAAACAACAACAAACGGCGAACAACTAACAAACACCAACGAACAACAAGCAACGATCAACACCAAACAACCAACCAGCAGCAAGCAGCACGCAACAAACACCAAGCAATTGACAACAAACAACGTGCACCAAACGATAAACGACAAACAACAAATTACAGGACCGGATAACCCCACATGCGAATTTTAGTGAAGGGGCAGTGAGAGCAAGTGAGCCAAAGGTATAAGCGAGAAAACAGGCCAGCAAAAGCTGTGTGTGTACTTTGTGCGTGTGTTGTGTGTGTGTGTGTGTGTGTTATGTGCGTGTTGGTGTGTGTGTGTGTGTGTGTGGGTGGGTGCGTGTGTGGTGTGTGTGTGTGTGTATGTGTAATGTGTGGTGTGTGTGTGTGTTGTGTGTGTGTGTGTGTTGTGTGTGTTGTGTGTTGTCTGTGTTGTGTGTAGTGCTGCACAGGGCTGTCCTCTTCTGATATGAGAACATGTGTGTGAGTGCTCCGGAACTGGCGCCATCCGCTGTTTTCGCCACAACAGCAAGCTGAAGTGACTCTCTCCACCGCGCGGAAGGTGGAAACCCTACTGCCTACCCTGTAGACAATGCCGTAGATAGTAGCTGGGTCCAGGAATTGGGACCTGGCAGACCAGACCGGCTTAGTTCGTCTGGAAACACATGGCTCGCAAGTGGGACCAACCCTGACAGTTAGAAGGGAGAGCCTGGTTGGGGCCTCTGAGAAACAAGGTTGGGACCCACAGCCTGTTCCGATGCTTCCGCTAGCTGCGCGGCCGTCTGATCTGTGGCGGCTACAACAACGACAACGACAACGACAACGACAACGACAACAACAACAACAACAACAACAACAACAACACCAACAGCAGCAGCAGCAGCAGCAGCAGCAGCAGCAGCAGCAACAACAAC
>CAJNDV010011891.1:79709-91753 GCA_905221635.1 Symbiodinium sp. CCMP2456
GTTTAGGGTTTAGGGGGGTTCACGGCCGGGAGACCTCAAGGCACGCAAAAAAGCTTACTGCGAAGCCCCCTGGAGGCCAGAAGAGCTTCGAAAGCCCTATGCGCCTACAGTTATGTGAGGCCCAGGACCCTCCAAACACCCGTTGGTCCCAAAAGCGTGGGCCGTCGAAGGCATTGCGAGAGGTGACTGGGGGGGGGGGGGGGGGGGNNCTAAACCCCCAAACCCTATATAAACCCCTAAACCCTAAACCCTTAAAGAGGGTTCAAGCTATATGAGTGGGATCGACTCAAATCGGCTTATTGCCGGTAAAGGCCGTGTATGATGGTGCTGATGGCCACGAAAATGAGAATGACCACGAAGGCGTCCATGAAGACATGGAAGCGATTCTGGTAATAGGGAGTGTGACGATCGTAAAAGTGATGAAGACGATGCTCATGGTGATGATGTCGCAGAAGCAGATGAGGGTCTCGAGACTGCTCGTGACGATGATCGCGACGATGCGCATGGTGACTGTTGCGAGAAAGGCGAAGACGATAGCAATCGGCACAATCATAAGGCGAGGATGACGATGGATGATCTTTGGCAATAAATGATGAAGATGAAGATTTCCAAGAATAACTACAGCATTGTTAATAGTATTTGTACTCATAGTTTTGGTAGTATTAGTAGCATTAGTATCACTCGTACTGGTAGTAGTCTGATTATTGCTATTAATACCTAGTGCTTACTATTCAAGGGCAAGCAGAAGCAGCAGCTCCTCACTTCCATCATCCCGGGCCTCGGCGGTAGCCTCCTGAGCATGTTGCACTGAGTCACGTGTTTCTAGGGCCGAAAATCCGGATTTGATTGATGTCTGCTGCTGACTCTTGCTGGTTTTCCTGTGGTCGGGTGACTGATTTTACGGCTTTGCGGGCAACCATCTCACAGCAAGATGTACCCACCAGGCATCAGCAAAGAGCAAGAATGAACCTGAGAATGTAACAGCGACAACGACACACCCGAGGACTCACCCGACAGAAACCAGCCGGCAACGAGACCCAGACCTCTCGGCTCGATCCAAGGGTTTGGGGTTCAGGCTTGCGACTTCGAGTAGGGTTTAGGATTTCTAGACTCCCATCGAACCGCAGCAGCCATTCCTGACCCAATGTTGGAATACTCAAAAGCACATGCACCCATTGAAATCTTAGGCGAATTCTCTCCTGCTTGCTTGCCCAGAACGTAGTGTAGTGGAATGCCTGGGTCGCATCATCTAGGCCCTGGCATGCAACCTGTCGCAACAAACCAGACCCGCCAACCTAAACACCTCGACGTAAAGGCCCAGCACTCCACACCCTAAGCCTGTATGGGTAGTTCTCTAAATCAGGGGCCCTAATGCAGTCCCAAATATAGTACGGCACCGTCATAAAAGGCTTTCAGAACTCCCCCTATAATATGGCTACTGGTGGAAGACCCTGAAAGCCAAACCTCTATGAATACCTGATAAGGTCACTACAATGGCTAGAAACTCTTTTGGGAGTATGTTGCAGTACAACGTATCTATGTACTTCTGCAATATAGGAACCTCAGTAGGTATTTCGAATTCTACGTATTGCAAACTCGATGGAACTAGCGACTTGCTTCGAAGTGTCGGCGCGCTCGCGAACTGCCGGCTTCAGCGGAGCGGCCTGACGTGGGATTCCGCGTTTGAGCGCACGGGAATGCAGGGTCTAGGACGAACCAATTGGGGATGGGCAGATAGGGCTGCTGGTGGAGTCAGGTTGGGCAGCAAGTTGGTGAAATCATGGTCCTCAACGCGCGCAGTTCTAACTTCCAATCGTCAGTTGGACCTGTACAGCTCACAACTTCCTATGAGCCTCCAAGCTTTGTGGCGAGACATCAGTGTATAGGGGCCTGAACACTTAGAATTGGGAGGCAGGCTATGAGGAAAATGGTGTTATCATCTATCTATCTATCTATCTATCGATCTATCTATCTATCCATCTATCCATCTATCTATCTATCTATCTATCTATCTATCTATCTATCTATATACTTTTGATCAGGCTTCTATAGTCGGGTGTGATGTTCAGGGCTTACCAGTCTCCGGAATCAGAGCTGCGATGAAGATGCTGATACAACAGCTAGCGACGATGATGATCATCACACACACAAAACAAATCGCAACTAGAGAGACAGTTCTGGAGGAGAAATCTAGACCGCTGACATCTTTGTCTCAGATCGCATACCACAGCATGCTAAGAAATCCGGGTGCGATTTGAGATGTGTGAGGGATAAGGCGGATGCAAAACTGATCACGGGTCTCTTTGATCTGCACCCCTGCCAAGGCCCGAACTGAGAGCTCCTCACGGCATACGCAAAGCCGCTGCTTGTCCGAGTCCGCCTCAGACAGGAAGCCCTGGACAGAAAGGAAACGAGTAGGTCTTATAGGTTGTAGGATTTCGGGTTTAGGGTCTTCAGACTCTGGGCAACACCTTGAAAGTCACCCTGTGCTGCACAAGGCCATGCTTCCTCATGAACAGCATCTGACGCGCCAATGATAATCAGGTATTGTATATAGCATGTTTCTACACCTCACAGCGGAAGCAGTTCGTCACAGTGGAATCTTGACCATGCAATAATAATTTCGCGAAAATCTGCAGGGAGAACCTTTCACGCGGCTGACGCAGATCAATTTAATGCAGATGCGCCTGACACTTGTGGAAGCAGGATTGCCAAGACGGAAAGTTCAGCTACAAACCTCAAGTGCTACATCTGCCAAGGAGAACTGCAGAGCCAAGCGACAGCGTGGCAAGATGGGGGATGTTGCAGCACGTCCTGGCCAGGTCCAGGGTTTCGGACAGATACAGACGTCAGGGATTAAGGTTTGGGGGGTTAGGGTTTAGGGTTTAGGGTTTCAAACCTCCCAGACCAGTAAATGTCGATTTAAAGCTTGACCAGCGTAGCAGGTGTACCGATATTTTCTGGAAGAAGGGCCCTACTCTTCTGAGAGATGCTTCCGCTATAAGCCCCTAAGGGTCCATGTACCCAAACAGTATATACTTTGCCCCAATGTATCTATATAGGGACTACTTTAAGGCCAAAGTATATACTATTTGGGCACATGGACCCTCAGGGAGCCTTATTGACTTGGCAAATCTGGTTCCTCGACCTGGGTCTGAGGCCGCACATCACATAGCATGCTGTCTAAAACCCCACGGTTTGGGGGTTCGGGGTTTAGCACCCATATGCTGCACAACGGAGGCACGGCAATGCAGCACGGCCCGTCGATTCGATCCCATAAGTTGGGACTAGAACTGCCGAACGAGGCTGACGGGAAGTCGTAGGCTCTCCGCCCGAAGCTCTTTTAGGATCCGAGAATATTACCTTAACCCCCAGGTACCTACTATGCAGGGCCTTGGGGGCTCGAGTACCCTATATAGTAGGTCTCTGGGGGGTTTGGGTTTATTCAGGAAACTGAATGGCAGCATATCTACCTCCACTCCAATAGCTGTAGTTGCTATAAGTATACATGGAGGACAGGTCTAGACGTCCGCGGATGTTGACAAAACTGAAGGTGTCAGCTTCTTGCTGATAAATCAACAAACCCCGGTCTGTAATAAGGATAATACGGCAGATCCCAATGCCAAAGCCGCTTCCGAAAGGGAATGTCTATCTAAAGTCTACATCCGCATGGCACCTCTTCAAATACGCCAACAGACTTGACTCTGAGTTCAAGCCGTAAAGCACTGGATCTGGTGCAAACCGCGTCCGAAAACCTGAGTCAAACCGGTTGGTATCATCCGTTGTTACTATCATTGACCCCTAAAAAATCCCTAGCCCCCCAGGGACCTACTATATAGGGTACTAGAGCCCCTAAGGCCCTATATAGTAGGTACCTGGGGGGTTAGGGAATATTAGACCCAGAAAGAAGAACTGCAACCCTGGACCCTGCATCCGAGTGGGCGCACGGAGTTCGTGAGGCAAATCGAGCCAGCGCCCCTGCGCTCCTCACAACACTTCTTCGGGAGCGTTCAGTCTAAGGCTTATAGGGTTGGATATGAAGGGTATAGCAACCCGATTGAATTCGAGGTGCAGGGTCGACGTAGTCTCAAACACAAACATCTTGCGGCTCTTCCCGACTCCTTTGATCCATGAGCCCTATACGTCTCGAGTGTTTTGGTGCTTACGACTTGGACCTGACATGTACGGAGTCATGTGCTTGGCATGAGTGCACGGAGACAACAGCAACTGCTCTAATAATCGGGGCCTTATTGATTAGAATAAGGTCTCTGGGCAATATTATGGTTCATAGCTCTGGGGAATGATATTGAAAATTATTCAGGCTTCTATATTCAATCGGTTCAATCCTATCAAGCCGAAACTCCATAATGCGCTTATCATATCCGTATAGTACGCTTAAACTACCCGTATAGTACTTTTGTAGTAATTAACCTGAATGGTCTGTAATTAGAGAAACCTTGGCAGCACCCTCAAAGAAACCCCTACAGTAACTCTTAAAGGACACCTTCCCTAAGAAATCTTCCCTGCGGGGCCTCCTTACGTTCACGAGGTGCGCGAAGCGCAGGGAGAGCAGTGCCGGAGGATGCCTCACAACCTGACGACCGAGTCTTGGGCTACCCTAACCCCCCAGGTACCTACTATATAGGGCCTTAGGGGCTCTAGTACCCTATATAGTAGGTCCCTGGGGGGCTAGGGCTAGTTCAGGGTTTAGCACGGCCTGCGGTGATTCCGACATGTCTGCCGACCAAGCCGTCTATTGTACCCATCTGCTTTTCTACCAATGGCCATCATCACCACGTCCACCTCCACCAGCTCCACCACCGCCACCGCCAGCATCAACACCACCTTCGCCATCGTCATCATCATCAACATCGCAATCGTAGTCATCATCGTCATCACCATCATCATCATCATCATAATCATTGCTGCCACCACCACCACCACCACCACCACCACCACCACCACCGAATCACCAAAAGAATCACCTTCCTGATCGGATGCTCACCATCAGCTTTTACATGAGAATCATGGTGGCGATGCCGATGCAGGTTGGGATGTGGATTGTAAACAACGATACCGATGATGAACATGAGGCTTGCGCCCATCTGCTCGCTGTCGTCAAAGCTTAGTCCAACCAAGAGGGTCCATATATACTACCATTATGGAATTAGGTCCCCAAAAACCATATTAGGGATGGTCTTTTGGGACCTAATTCCATAATGGTAGTGTATATGGACCCTCTGGGCAACCTTATCAGCGACGCCTTGTTCTGAACGAACTGCCATAGGGCTCCCGGCGTCCGCAGTTGAAAAACTGCCGCAGCATTGTGCAATCATTCACAAACAGGAGATCTGCAGGATAGCCTTAGGCTTAGGTTTCCAGAATTCGGGCTTTTCGAGCATGGACTCAAGAATAATGGATTCAAGAGGGGCTTGCACTGTCTGCAAGCTTTTCGTTTAGCAGACAGGCTTCCAGTAAGTAGCCGGGATGTGCTTCTGTGTACGAGCCGGTATGCAGTCTCAGTGCAGTCGCGGTGGTTGAGGGTTCATACGTTCGGTGGCATCTAGACATGGATCTCTCACCTAGCGAGATCAACGCCTGTGGCGATTGCAAGGTCCCTTCTCTGTCGGGATCCTTCTTGCACACAATACGTGTTCAGAAACTGCGAAACTTTAGGCCTTTGGACACGTGCATTTTGCAATCTCCACCAACCACTGGATTTGAATATGTAGAAGAGCATGTTGATTGAAACTTTCAACACCCTGAACCTTGACTTGAACTAAGAGCCCTGCATCAATATCAATGCTAGCGACGTCGATGAACATGGTGCTGCCATTGCTTCTGATGACACTGGCAACGATGATGGCGATACTGGCGGCGACAATGCCGGCAATGATGACCGTGATGATGGCGATGACGATGACAATGACGATGATGATGATGATGATGATGATGCTGAGGATGAAGGTGACGATGATGATGATGATGATGATGATGATGATGGCGACGACGATGATAGTGGCGAGCATGATGCTGCCGCTGCTGATGCTGAAGTTTGACGTTTGTCTGCTGAGTATGACGATGGCTGTGATCTTGCTGGCAGACATGGTCAAGATGGAGACAGCGGCGATAACCTTGGTGGTGGCAAATGCAGAAAGCAGTAGTGTGACGACCATGATCAACATGACGATGGAAATGACCGTGGCGATGACGAGGAGGATGATGATTAGGATGGTGGTGGTAATGATGATGATGATGATGATGATGATGGTGATGATGATGATGGTGATGCCGGTGGTGCTGCTGCTGCTGATTTTGATGATGATGGCTGCCCCGGGTTTGATTCGGGTTGGTACTGATCTTCATCACGACAGTGAAGCTAGTACAGTGAAGCTAGTGGTGATGATGATGATGATGGCAACAGGATGCCCGTCAGACTGACCGATCGCCCATCCATTCAGCACGGGCTTTGTTAGGAAGCAAATTGGGCACACAAAGGAGTTTCCACATAAAGATCTCACGGACGAGGAGGGACCTGGTTCTCCGGTCCAGTTTTCGCATGACGAAAAATTAGTGAGATCCTTATGTGGTCTACAAAAATGAGCAACGACAAATTGTGTGAGATCTTTATGTGGTGATAGATATAGTCGCATTTAGAGAGTCAGCGCCGTGACCGCGTAAAGATCTTCCGAAATAGTTTTGATGGCAAAGCCCGAGAGGTTTCCAGCTCATCATGTCATACCAAACAGTGTGGCAGCTACGCGTTTCCTGGGTGGGATCTTTATGTTTATGTGCCGTATTGAGCCCTGATTTGTCGACGGCGCTCACGGAACACGCGGGGACGGCTTCTGCAATCAACTCCGCGTGGAGCTGCGTCTGTTCACTTGTGACGGAAATACCGCTGCTGTACGGTGAATAGTGTGGTGAATCCGAGTTCGCAACGGTTGCGAGAACCCGGCAGTTGCGGATCCCCACAGTGCATCCAAGCCACTCCGCTTTACAGCGAGCAGGAGGCAAAATCTTCTACGTGTGCAAAGGAGAAGCCAAACAAAGCAATCGGGTCGCTCTTCGACCAGCCGTGACCCCAGAGTCCATTCAAGCGACTCCGCTTCATCACAGCGGGAAGGGTCTCTTATGCATCACGGATCTGTATAGGGATCTGTGCAAACGAGAGGCTACCTATGCGATCGGGCCGCACATTAAAACCCGAAGCTTCGCAGCTTTAAATCGGACACAGAGTCTCACAGCTCGCCTGTGGCCTCTGCTTGGCCGGGTTGAGACCGTCCGTGAAGAAGGGCCCCTGTGTCGTTTCGGGCTTGGCATGGTATGTACCTATCTCTCTTCCGGCCTACATAGCTGTCTATCGCTCGTCATCTCCCTCTCCTCATACATCTGTGTACATCTATGTATATATATATATATATATGTATGTACTGATACATGTTAGTATATAGTCTTCTCGATACATACTTTGGGCTGATGGGTTTAAAGTTTCAGCTTGAACCTCGAATTCAGATGTCCATCTGCCTGGGGGCTTCAATGATAAGACTTTGGGGCTGCCTGCAGCGATTTTGAGTTCGGATTGCTAAACAATCTTGCCTAAGGGCGATGCATGCCTGCAGGATCAGGGGACCTAGTAAGTAAGGTTATAAGTACCTTCATTAGGACGTAAATGTCAAGAACAACTGTTGCGTTCCTTTCGGTGTTTGCTGTGGGAGGTGTCTGTCGTGAATTTTGCCGGATCAAGTCAGGCTGGTCGAGCTGGATGTCTTATGAGGAGCCCCGAGAAACTACATGACTTAGGTAAACCATAAAACTCCCCCCCTCCACCCTACTTACAGCAGCGACAGCCCTGCTTACTAAGTCGCCGTGCATGTTGAGAACATTTTGCTGTCGCCCCTGCGTCCTCTACCACAATCACAGCTACGGGCTTACCAATTCAGCATCACCATCATCATCATCATTCGTAAAATGGTGAAGCCACAATATTTGTCACCACCATACACCCTAAACCCTAAACCCTAAACCCTAAACCCTAAACCTTAAACCCTAAACCCAAAACCCAAAACCCAAAACCCTAAAACCTCAACTCTCGAGCCTAAACCGTAGCGCTTCATGTGAGAGGCACCTAGAGGCCACTCAAGGTCTTCTCCGTCCACCTGAGAGCTCACGAGTTTGCCGAGGTTCTCAGAGGTTTGATATAGGGCCCGGAATAATAGTTTAGGGTTTACGGTTTCAGGTTTAGGGTTTAGGGATGTTTAGGGTTTAGTTTCTTTCCAGTCAATTTGGCTCCTGTCTCCGTTTTACTGTAAGGGTCAAGGGATCCAAAAGGGTTGGATCATGAGGGGCCCAATGGGGTTTGGGCACAGTATGCTATTCAATGGTTATAGGGTTTAGGGTTTAGGGTTTAGGGTTTAGGAACTAGAAGAGGATATTTATACTAACTATTAGGGCCCCTCAGCCGCCTTGGACCGACAATCAGACCTATGAGGCCAAAAAAACGCAACACACCGTGCCGGAGCCACAGTTGGCACGAGACTCCACGCGAAACGAGTCGCACCCCAACACATGCATGGGACACTTGGAGGTTCATGGGTAGTTATAAGTGGGGTTATAAGTAGGGTAACTATACTTATAACCCATAGTAACCTATAACCCTATAAGTGGGGTTAGAAGTAGGGTAAATATACTTATAACCCATAGTAGGGGACTTATAACCCTACTATTATAACTACCCATGAACCTCCAAGCAGCGACTCATCCGACTCCGAAAAGCCAAGCCCATAAGAGTCCGAAGGGCCAAAAAAGCTTCGGAGTGAGGGGTTGGATGCTTATTCTCGCGCCACGGTTGAGGGTTTAGGATCCTACACCCTAAACCGGGGCCATAGATGCAATAAGCCCCAAACTGCTTGAAACAAACTCCGAAGAATTTGGCCGCAAACCCTGAAAGTTCTTAATGCAAAACGTGACACCCGAACACATAATTCAGAGGTCCTTAACGGATTCCTGTCAAGGTTCTCTAAAAGTGTCTGTAAGAGTCAACGTAACTACAAGTAACATGACTTATCTACGCCGTGCAGCAACCCACTGGAACAATTACATACTTTTTCGGGCTTGGTCTCTGACCCCAGAAACAACAAACAAGTACTGAACAACCTTGTTATAGCCCCAATGAGAGCACTTATAATTTTACTTGCTAAGAAAAGTCTCAGGGCACAGATTTCAGCAAGGGGCCTCGAGGGCAAAAGTGACCTTCCGCGAATCTTTCGCAAAGCCGTAGACTTCTCCTGGGTGCTTCGGAGGACCGAACACCGATGGTGTTCGTCTGTTTGGCGGTGTGTTGGGTGTGATATCTTGCAAGGTCTTGGCAAAGTGAGGCTTAACGGTTTAGTGTTATCCAGTCCTGACCACGGATGCCATCACTACCGAGACTATGCTTGACTTTCCGATTCTTGAACTGGTTGCGCTGAGGGATCAAGTTCAGGACTTCAGAGTTCGGTCTTTGGGCAGGTGGTTCGAAGATGTAGACACTAGTCTGGAATTGAGGTTCAAGAATAGGAGAAAGGAGGGGGCAAGACCAAACAACAAAAGCGCAGGATCAGATTTTAGTAGTCTGGGGGCCTGGACAGATGCTACAACAACAAGATAAAGCCTTCTCTGGCAAGCTAAGCCGCCTTGTCCCCAAATCTCTACACCCACGTCACCGATAACACGATGGCTCTGTATCCCTGGGTCCCGCCATAGATAGGACTCTATGACCACAGAAAAGGCGGAGGGTCGCTCCAATACCTGAAGGGTTAGGGTTTAGGGTTTAGGGGTTTAGGCGGTTTAGGAGTTTGGGGTTTAGGAGTTTAGGATTTAGGGTATATGTTTCTTCCTTCAATCCATATTCACCCAAAGTGGCCCAAGATCCGAGAAACACTGAGGCGTATGGTATCCCTTTCTGCACTATATGAACCCGAAGCCCTCATGGGCCAAACATCGAAGCACTAAGATTTTGGGCTTAGGGTTTAGGGTTCAGGAAGTTCAGGGTCTCGTGTTTCGGGCCGAGCATCCCAACAGCACTAATAGAGGTAGTTGTCCCTGAACCCTCAACTCGGCCAAGGATCCCAGAAGCACTAGGATGTAGTTGGCCTGGAAGCATCGGAAGGGAAGGTTGTCGTAGTCCTTGGCTTTGAAGTAGCCGTGGACCAAAAAACATAAACTCTTATTTCATAGAGGTTCCTGCAAGGAACAGATCCGAAGCAAATAACTAAAAGCCTAAACCCTAAACCATAAATCCTAAACCCTGAATCCTAAACCCTCAACCCAAGTACGCTACTCCAAGAACCCAGAGTCGGTAAACTGATGCCTCGTCGTCTTCTGGTCCGTCCACTCCTTGATCTTCTGGTACTGCCCGGAGCACCTACGTAGGCTTACAGGGCGTTATAAAGTAAATTATTGGGCTCCTCTGTGATATATCCTGAGAATAGGGTTCTTTTTTTCTAGGCTTAGGGTTCTTCTTTTTGTTTAAAGCTTGGGGTTCTTCTGTTTTTTGAGCTTCGGGCTCTTCTTTTTGTTTAAAGCTTGGGGTTCTTCATTTCTTGGGGCTTGCGTCGCTGGCTCTTTTCGTAAGGTTTCATTGGGTTTAGGCTTCACACTCCACGATTCCATTCTTTGGGCTATGGCTCAACCAGCCGTCTCAGTAGCCCGGCGACCTCGCTGCATATATAAGTTGAACTACGGTAGCATGGACATGTATGAACAGCAAACTACCAGATAGATAACTGTATTTCTAGAGGCAGCCCCACAATGGGATGCAGCTCTGTCCTCGAAGGAGTTCTCCTTTTGCAGTGCTTCTGACGTATCGTCAGAAGTGCTGAGGAAGAACAGAGAAGGTATCGCCGCAAAACAACACTAACACCAAAAGCCCCAAGACGCTCCAAGATGCTAAACCCTCTGTAAACCCTAAGCAAGCCCTGAATGCGATCTAGTGGCATGAGATCCACAGCCGACTGAAGTTCATTCAGCGTAGGCTTCGGATAGGTGTCCAGAAAGGGATGTTTCTGCTCGGAGTTCTGCAGCCACCATCGGACGAAGTCCATGACGTACGTCAACCTCGACTAGGCAGCGTTAGTTGACATGGCTTTGGGGTGCTCTAGTGCTGGACGGGTCTGTGGGTCCAGGGAGCCAGGGGCTTAAGTCTGAAGCTTCGAGTTTTTCTCAGGGAAACCCAAGCAGCTCTTTCATGAGTTCTGAAAAAGACTACATAGGCTCGGTATGTCCTCTGCCCTAAAAAGGGACGGCTTGGGTTTTCGGGGGTTGCTGAGGCTATTGGGGACCTGAGCTCTGAAGACTGGAGAGCCTGGGAACTTAATGGGTCTACGCATAGGCCCCATAGCAGTTCCTTTTTGGGTTTCCCTAATAATTTATAGGGTTTAGGGTTTAGGGTTTAGGGTATCCTAAATATAAGGCACCAAAAGGAACTACGATGGGGCCTATGGGTAAGTCTTAGGATGTCTAAGTCTTGCTGTACCCCCTTGGCCCTGAGAACCAAATCCAAAACAATGGTAGCGCTCTATGATCACAAAAGGTAATGTAGGGGCCTTAATAATTGGAATGGGGTTTGGGGGCCCATTGTACTATTCTGATAATAATAAGGAACCCCTAAAATAATGTTGCTAATTATTCAGGCCCCTATATTAGGCAAGGAAAAACAAGCTTCAGGCGACAACTCAACCCTAAACCTTATAAGTCCTGCGCTCTAAGGCAAAGACCCGGAATCCTCTCTTCAGGCTTAAGCAAAACCCCAAAATCATGTGAACCCTCAACTCTAAGGCCGGAGCCAAAGATCCTAAAGCTTGTTCGGGAACCCCGAATCCGAAACCCTTATAGTTGGGTAAAGCCACTCAAATCCCACGCGCTGATATAATGACCGTTAAGTGATAGCAGAAGTTATACCATGGCAAGACTGCAGCCTTTTTCTACTAGAGCACTGGTCGGCAACGGCGCATCCATACACAAGGTGTACTACACAATGGGACAACAGTTTACACGTGCATAAT
>CAJNDV010011891.1:91853-103540 GCA_905221635.1 Symbiodinium sp. CCMP2456
CCTACTATATAGGGCGCTAGGGGCTCTAGTACTCTATATAGTAGGTACCTGGGCGGTTAGGGGTAAGTTTAAGCCCAAAGTACCCATGTCTCGAAACCTGAGCTGTGTCGACCGTACACCTGAAGTTGAAGCTTTTGGGTTAGGGTAATTTGGGGGTTTGATGGCGGATTCAAACTTCAGGGACACATAGAGTTTACAAAAGGATTTGGAGGAGTCTTTGCGGAAACTCTGGAGGTTTATAAGGGTGTAGTTGCAGAAGTCTCACGGCTTGTAGGGTTGGTGAATTGAGGGTTGAGGAGTTAGGACTACGGGTTCATGAGCGATTCGATTGAATGGGCGACCAGGTTGAGGGCAGTGGTCTAGGCTTCGTTTGGTCTCAACTTCGCGACCATCACCCTCAGAAGCCCAGCAAAGCCCGAACACAAACCCGGGTCTGCGTGCCGTAATTTGCTGTAACTTGGCCTATATATAGGAACCCCATCAGGCCGAAGTATATACTATGTCGGAACATGGGCCCGGAGGGAGAATGGTCCTGGAGTCCCGACGCAGCACGAGGTCGTCGCGGGGTATCGATTGAGATGCAGAAGGTTTAGGGTTTATAGGTTTAGGGTTTAGCAAATCCTCAAGATGAGCTAATCTCTCTGCAAGGGCGTCCACAGGAAGAACCGAAGCTCCTAATGCAGATGCCTTAAGATGTGCATACACCGCTGGTTGAGCCTTGTCTCCACGATTGCTATTGGGTCTATATCGGGTTACGAAGGGGTTATATTCAAGTAAATATAGGGTTTGGGGCTGGGGGCTTTGACGTTGATTGTCACTCCCGCCCTAGCCACCGATTGCAGCAGAGATTCTTTAGGAAAAATTTTGTGTGTGCTGCAGGGTGAGTATATATGAGAGTCAGAGTTATATACATGCTCGAACTTTGACATAAGCCCAGAAAGACGGGAAGCAGTTCGAGCAAGGGGGGCACCGCATCGTCCGGGTTCGCCCGATACCTGACACAACTGTCTGAGAATCTTGGGCACAAGAGATGAGAGTTTCGCTTTCGCTTCAGGGCTTTGTTGAGGGGTGTTAGCAGAAACTCATCACGAAACCCTACGATAGCAAACTTCCAGCGAAAGTGCATCCTGTAACCTCTGAACGGCAAACCCTTAACTCCACAATCCTCAGTGACATCTAAGTCGCGACGAAAGACCCGGCTTCCTCTTCTTCACCTCGGTGCTTATGGTTTAGGGATGTGCATACGGTTTTGGACTTAGGGTTTAGGGACCTCACACGACCTCAGATTGCTACAGGCTTTGATATGGGAGTTTCCGAAATAATGGGTACCTTGTTTTGGGGTCCTTATAATAAGGATTCTACTATTTAGGGTGCTATATTAGGGTCCCCTATTCTCGGAAACCCCCATATGGTCTCAGATGGCTGTAGACCCGACGGCCCCAACCCCAGTGCCATTACGCAACCCTAAACCCTGGAATCGTAGCAGGTACGTACCGATTTTGCAAGACCGTTTCGCCCTGTAGCGGCACGAACACCATCAAATCCTAAACGCCTGAACCCAAAAGACTTAGCCCCAACGTGGGCCCCAACCCCGAAGATGCAACAAGATCTTTTGGCCGTCAGCCTTGGCCGTCAGCGGCTTACTTGGGGGCTCAGGATTTCGGAAGTGATGCTCTACGCACAGCAAATTGGGTTCAAAGCAATCACAAGGGGAAATACTCTACTTACTCCCATGATCCTTGCATAGGTAGAATAGGAAACAGGGAACCCGAAGGAATCACATGGCTAACCTCGTCTTCCAGGGTTGCTGGCATGCCGGTTTGGAGCAACTGTAGGGTATGCAACTACCATGTACGAAAAGATTTCGCTCATTCTATCTATTCACCGTAAATTCGTGAATTGGAACCTTGCTGATGTAATCAGGAAATACCAAGTTCCCTGTGCGGAACAAGGCTACATAGACTTATCATGACTTGTCTGCCTGTGTATGTACATACATACCTGCATACATGTACATATATTTATAGACAGATAGATAGATAGATAGATAGATAGATAGATAGATCGATAGATAGATAGACAGGTAGATGAGAGATGGATAAATAGCTAGATAGATAGATAGATAGATAGATAGATAGATAGATAGATAGATAGATCGATAGATCGATAGATCGATAGATGGATAGATAGATAGATAGATAGATGGATAGATAGATAGATAGATAGATATAGATAGATAGATGTGTATATATGTATATACACCTGCATGCATGCATGCATGCATGCATGCATGCATGCATGCATACATACATACATACATAAGTTAGATTGCAGCTATAGATAGTAGCAGCAAGGAAGGGGCAGGACTCAGCCCTTCAGATCCCACATCGCGTCGCGCCGAGCTGCAAAGACTGACTTGGCTTTGCCGCCTTCGGCATCAAGAAGGAAGACATACCTGACTTTGGGCGGTTCCGGCTTTCAGGCTTGAGGGTGTAGGAGGCTGCAGATTTCTTAGTTTGGGAAATTCGGGGATGTATAGGGCTCCGAGCACTTCGACACGATGACACGATTGGGCTTACTGGCTCCTGTATGCAGCCACCAAACCCCACTGCATCATCTGGGTCAAAGAGAAGTTGGTACCAGACTGGAAATCCGTGGGCCTCAAAAGCATGTTGGTACAGGTAGCATAATCGAGGCTATTCCTACAAATGGCTCAAACCTTGATATTCTACAACTCGAAGGCCACGAGGGTAGGAAGGACATGGTGGCCCCGCAATGGACAACAGATGTGGCAGCCAGGTCCCATGCATCAGAGCTATTTGGTCTACACGAACGCTTGTTCGTAACAGTGTCAGCCTTCTGTGCAAGGCTGGGCGCAAGCGAGTGCCGGTGCTTCCAGCGTCGCACACCGCGAAGTACTCTCCGCTGGTACTTCCTTCCCAAGGGCTGCATCCCAGGTTACGGTTTGAGGGTTTAGGGCTGCATGGGATCTAAGGTCAGAGGGATGGAGCTTCCTTCATTGCGGTTGTCACATGGTCAGTGGGTGGGCGTGGACATCTCGAGAGGCATTGACACCAGAACCGAGCTGTTTATGCCCACAACCCTTACAGTTACCTCTTGATCTTAAGCCCAGGCGCCTCCCGCCAGCCCGGCTAGCCACAGGGACAGCCCCAGAAGTCTTTTCCAGCGCGGGGAGGTCATCGCCACGAGGGTCGCTAGTCGCTAGCAGTGCTTCTTCTGCACAACAGGCCCCATATGCTTGAGGTCAAAAAGCACGAGAGCTTCGGCAGTTCTTTAAGCTGGCAGGCTCCCTGAACACCCTACAGGAACCCGCAGAACCTACCTCAAACTCGGGTCGTCCCAAGCAAGGCTTTACAGAATAGCCAAAGGAATCGACACCTTCAACCCAAAACACTAATTGAACACACCCTAAATACGTAGCCATAGGCCCTAAACCCCGAGCTCCGGGATGCTTCGACTAGGATTGCTTGGGAATTCCTGTGGAAATCCAATGCTTGAGGGCCGAATTGGTGGGACCCAACTTGTGCTGCCTCTTTTTGGTCACCTTGATTTTCAGGCTGTAAAATCATAGGCACAAAAGTGGTTGTCAAATAATTGCATGTGCTAAAATCAGGGTCAATGTAGATTCTTGGAGGAAGCTTCTTCAGATACAGGCTTGGATTTAGGGCAGTTCTCTACATTAGGGTCCCTTTGAAGGTTCCCCAAAACAGTACGGCGCCCTTATGAAAAAAATGACCCTTATGAAAAAAATGACCCTACGAGGGACCCTTGCTGAGAAAACTGCAGCTACCGAAACCTGCAACCACGATCCTGATACACATAAAATATAGAGTTTAGGGTTTAGGGGTTTAGGGTTTAGGGTGGAGAATAGGAAATCCTTGCCAAAGCTTCACTTAGGCTGGGGCAAACCTTGCCCATGGACTCGCACATGGATTTGCAGGACCTCTAAGACACACAGGGCCAAGCGCTATCATCGTCATGATCATCCTCATCCTCCTTATCCTACTCCTGCTCATCCAGCTCATCCTGCTTACCATCATCCTCATCATCACCATCATTATCATTATCATCATGAGGAACGTGAGCATCGTCTTCATCAGCATCATCGTCATCCTTATCACCACCGCCAGCACCACCACCACTACCACCACGACCACCGCCGCGACCACCACCACCACCACCACCATGATGATCCCGAATCCGGTGAACTCAGCACAAGCTCTGTCACTCACGATGTTTAAGCTTGGGTCTTGGATTACGGCCTCCGCTTCGGGTGCCAGGCTTCGGGCTTCGGCTGAACAAAGCTCCAAGAGTTCGGTTTGTATGCTGAGCCATTTGGGTGTCGGGACCGGGAAGTGTACATGTGGGCTTACAGGGGGTTTTGCAAACTGTTGAAGGGTCTTGAACCGACCACACATGATGAACGTTGCCTGCCCGCATCCTGCACGGCTGCAGCTACGACGTTCTCCCTCACTGCCTCAGGATTGCCAAAGGCTTCAGTGCCTGTAGACTTCAATTAGGCTTCTGTTGCTGGTCTCAGGGCTGGGTAGCCTTTGTCAGAGCCTTACGGCCTTACACTCGGGACTATGCATGGATGAAAACACGGTTGTCAGAAACCTCTCAGCCTTGTCTGCAGCTGTGCATGACTCGTGAAAGTCCAAGCACCCAACAGAAGCCTGTGCGAACTCGCCAGCTACGAATCTGAAGCTCCCAAGACAGAGTGCGTTTGGCTTTCCTTGCATTTTGTCCGTCGGTGTATGTTGACAGTGCAAGGATCCTGCATGGTTGAGGTTTAGGTGTTAAAGTGCAGTGGCTATTTCTCCGCAGCGGTTGTTGCAGGTCAAGTGCCCGCCTCAGCACTGAGGTACACACGTTCAAGAAGGTTAGGTTTTGAGAGACAGGGTCTGTTGAACGTTTACGGCTTTCGGATTTGAGGGTTCGGGGTCAGGATGTAAGGTTTAAGGCTTTAAGTGTTTGTTTAGGCTTTGTGCTGTAGGGGTGCAATACAGGAGCCGTTTGGCCCTTGCTTGACTCTTTGCTCCCTGCGACGGTAGGTTCAAGCATACACCGAAGGCCTATTCTGATTGCGTGAGCATACACGCAGTCGAAGTCTTGAAGTAGTATTCTGTTCCTACTGCTGCAGCACAACATGGGCTTCATTGGCTGGTTGGTATCGCAGATTATTACCATTATTACTATTATTACTATTATTACCATTATTACTATTATTACTTTGTATGAAGCTTCGAGCAGGTCGGGGCCGAGGAGATTTCAGAGTCCAGCTCTCCGGCATTGTGGAGGTCTCAATTCAAGTCGGTGCGCCAGGTTGCGAACGCTAGAGCCGATAGAGTTCAAAACACTTAGGGTTGAGGGGTTATGGGGTTTAGGGTTTAGGGTTTACAAGACAGGGGAAAGGGTCGGCCTTGCTATGGTCCCCTCTCATGATGTTTGTTGTGGTGCTGCTGGCGACGATGGTGGTTATGCTGGTTGTGAGAACGATTGTAATGATGAGGAGCGATTGTGATTGACACAGTGACAGTGATCATGCCGCAAGCACATCTACGGAGGTTCAGGGGTAGTTACAAGTGGGGTTATAAGTAGGGTAACTATTCTTATTTCCCATATTAGGGGACTTATAACCCTATAACTGCCCATGAACCTCCAAGTACGGTCACTACAACCACAATCATCAGCAGATCCGGCTGCTCTGAAGCTGCGGCCAACAACGGTGGCGGGGACAAGTGGAAGTCCTGCTGGCACGATGCGACAAAGAGGCTCTCGATACACTAATTTGCTCCAAAAACAGCAGAAGCTAAACTGGCGAACGAGAACCAACATCACCGGGCTCAGCACAAGTCTGTCTCTCAAGAGCCCGAAACGTACATCGGCTAGCTAACAACGTTTCAGCATGAAGGACCGCCCAAACACCGTAAAATACGCCAAGATGAACAAATAGAGCGCAAACTCTCCGCGCGATATAGCTTCTTGCTCGGCTCGATCTGACTCTTCACGGGGATTTTGGTGCCACTTATGCGGCAATGATGATTTACATTGGAAGATCCTGAGCAAGTCGAGGCATCTGAGAACAGAGGTGGCAATGAGGACACAAAAAACACCCCAAACAGCCGGCGTATTCGAGACTTGCATGGCTTATATATATATATATGTATACATATACATAAAAATTATATATCTATAAATGGAAAAAACTCATGATGTCCCACGGCCATGCACCACGAACCATCGCCTTGGGTATCTGGGATCGGTATGCTGCAGGTGCTACAAGAGCCAAGATAATGGAGGACAGTAACTTCAAAGCACGGTCTTCGTCAAGCGAGGATCAAAGACACTGCACAAGTTCAAGCCAGCGGATGCTACAGCATCATCACATCCAATGATCGCATTATGCTTATGCGGACCCCATACGGGTTGCAACGGTTGCCCGACCTGTTGCCAGAAAAAGCACCAAACAGACCCCAACACTATAAATGTCTAACGCAAAATGTCTAATGCCCGCGATCGAAACCCTCATGGTTCACCTTACACAACCCCAGCACTACAAACAACTGCCTAGGCGCTAACCAAACCCCGAACATTGTAAACCCTTCACGTACCAAATCCTAAATCCTTCTAAACCCTACACCTGCCAAATCCTGAACCTGCTGAGCCTAATCCTGCTGAACGAGAAGAAGCCTCCAGAAACACGGCGAGCCTTCGCCGGGAGCAGCACGCGGCCCTGCAGGTCCTGCTCCGGATCTCTCGGCTGCTTGAGGGTTTGATGTGGGGGGCGATAGCGGCATGATATCTATAAGGATCTCTAAGGGGTACTGCTGTATGGTTCTCCATTCTGCCTTGCAAACTTTCTGGTCACCTTTTTGGGCCTTGGGCTTGCCAGGCGTCGACCTTGAGGATCGAAGCGGACTTGGGGCGTGACTGTAGGACTTTGGGGCAGAAGTTCCAGGGTGACCAGGAGATACGGGATGAATTCGGCCCTAAACCCTAAACCCCTAAACCCTAAACCCCTAAACCCTAAACCCTAAACCTTCGTAACTAGGCGTTTGGCTGCAGGACTGGTAGTTTTCCTTAGGGATCCCAGTCCCCAGCTAAGACCCCTGCGTGGCTTCCGCCCGAAGCCCGCAATACCCCGCCTCGGTCCGCCCGAGCGCTTGGCGTGGGTAAAATCCTGAATCGCGCTGTGGATAAGCGCTATTGGGTCCTCTGTACGCTTGCGAGGAGGCCCAATTTCTGCCCTACCCTTGTGGTAGCTGGCCCTTTTTATCTGCTCTACGCCCCGCTTTGGCAAGTTACTGCTGGCTGCTTCGGCCCACTGGTAACCTGGCCATTGGTGGTGGCACGGAATTTTGGTGCATGGGAAGCACCGTTCCTTGTATTATCCTGATTTGTGTGTGGATATTCAGCAGGCCTGGTGAGGCGCTCCTCGACGGAAGCCGCCTGGCACAGGCGCTTACGAAGGCAGCGGACATCTGCAAGGGCGATTTTGAGGATTTACTTGTTGGGACAGCAGTGCCCGGCAAGGCAGATCTGGAAGGCAATTGGACGGCTGGAAGGGCACCATTCTGCCAGCAAGCTCCCGTTGCAAGCGCGACGGAAACTGCACGAGGACCGCGCCATGACGAGCAGAACATGGAAATGTGGACAATGTCGCCAGCAGTGCAAAGCGACGGCACAGTTTTGTCAACAGTGTGGAGGCCACTGGCAGCAATGCATGGAGACGACGCCCTATGCGCCGCAGGTGCGCCAAGGAGCACCCTGGGCTGGGGCCCGACCAGGTGCGTGGGACAGGTGGGACAGCCCGCGACAGAGGCAGAGCTCACCGAGACGCAGAGGCCGTGGAAAGGGTGGCCAAGGCAAAGGCAAGGGCAGCGACCTGCCAAAAGGCAGGCAGGATGGCAGCGATGGTGGGCCGCCACAGCCGCCCTCGTTGGCAGCCTTGCCCAAGGCACCGAAGCCTGCGGAGCAGGCTGCTGCGCCGGATGTCCCAGCTACCTCGACGGCAAGAAGCTCGGTGGATCCCACGCTTCAGGCCCTATTAGGGGCTTTGGCACAGACGAGGGAGGACTTGCCAGCTGCCATCCGCGAGATGTTGGATGTGCACACGCAGCAGGACCATCGCACCTTCTCCAAGACGTTACACAAAGCGGTGGCGGCACAGGGCATGGCCAGAAGGGAGCTGGCCACCTTGAGGTCAGCCAGGCGCGACTATGCCAAGGCCTGGCTATCCTATACAGAAAGCCTGTGCTCTATGTGGTCCGGCCAGATCGAGGAAAAGAACAATGCGATGCAAAAGTATGCAGAGCAGGAAGCCAAATGGGAGACCCAGCTAGCAGAATGCTCAAGGCAGATTGCTCAGCTGGCCTCGAACGGCGAGGTCGTCGACAAGGAGGCCGAGGCCATCAGCGTGGACACCGAGGACGATATGGAAGTGCAAGCGGACATGCTTGCACAGCAAGAAGCTCAAAGGCAAGTCAGTCTGGAGAAACTGCAACAGCAGGAGCAGCAGATCACGAACGCCTTGAAGAGTGCAGCCGAGGCTGCTGTGGCCCAGGCAGACATGTTTGCCGACAAGGAGCGGGAGAGATCGCCAAGAAGGCGTTCCAAGCAAGCCGAGGTGCCAAACTCTGGCAAGGACGCCGCGAAAGAAACGAAGGAGGTGCCCAAGGCACCACCAGCCAAAGCGGGGGCTGCTTTGCCGCCCCCTCAATGAGCCTCACAACGAGCCTACCGGGACTTGTGAGGCGAACCCAGCTGCAGCAGCAGCCAGTATGCGGTGTTACCTTCCGGCATAGTGTGACTGAGGAGTCCAACTATGTCTCCCCCTTCTTGGCCAGCTTCCTGGGTCTGCGACTACAGTTTGAAGCGAGCCTGGCGAGAACTGGAAGCGGTGCTCAATGCTGGGACCCGAGGATCCAGGAGATGACTGCTATTTGGGACAGCAGCCTACACACCAAGGGGTCGAGTGGTTTCCCCCTTGTTGGTGGTACAAGCCGGATCCTGCCAGTGAGAGGGCCAGATGAGGCCGCTTGGCCGGGAAGCAATGTACAGAGTGTAGTTTCTTTTAAGGGCGTGCCAGTCAGTAGGACCGTTTCCTTTGCTGACAAGCCACAGGTTAAACTCTTTGAAGTAGGCTCGTGTCTTGCACCGGGCCTGCTGGCCGCGCCGAGCCCTCCTCCCAAGAATACGGCGCGCGACCATAAAACAGGCATACTCAATCGTAGTCTGTCTGGCGGGCGAGTGCGGCCTGTTGCCAGCACCCCTGCCCCAGCATCCACCCCCCAGGCTGTTACGCTAGGTGAGGTCGATGCGGTTCCTTCCGACTGCCTGCATGTCAGCGTTCAGGCACCCATGGACACAACCACCCCGCCAAAGGTCTGCAGTGTGCCTGTGAGTAATAATGCGATTTATGCGCGGGACTCGGCTTGTGTCCCCTCCGAGCCGCCGGAGGTTGTGACGCCCCAGAGGCTGCCCCGCAAGCAGCCAGCCGGACGCAGTCCTGGCCAGATCTCTATCTTCCGTGCAGAGGCCATCACCGTGCTACCAGAAACGGTCAGGGCTGCACATGTTTTCTACAGCCCCTCGCACACCTTCTCTTGGGGCGGAGTACGGGGAGAGGGAGGCAAAGGTAGATTCACGGTCTTTGACCATGAGCGGCATGTAACAATCGAGCAGTGTATGCCGGCGGCAACCCTTTGCGACCAAATAGCGTTGGCGATTTCAGGTTTACCGTTTACGGCTTCGGCCGTCTACGTACTGACCGACGTGCTCCCTGATCTTCCATGTCCCCAACTTGTTTTCATTGAGGCAGGCAGGCCGCCAACGGAGCTGTCTATCCCGTGGGATGCCCGACCCTTGAATGCTGGGGTGCACACACTCAGGCATGAAAGCCGCGAGCCAAGGTACGTAGCACTGGACAAGTTGCAGCCGCGCGTTGGGAACCTGCCCAACCTCCAGCAGGATGTGGATGCAGGACGCATCATTATACAGGATGCCCTCGGCACAGTCTTGGCTGACTTGCAAGCCAACCTCCACGTTGTACAGCACTTCCGCATGTACCATGTGCCCCACTTTGTTGTCAATGTTTGGCCTCCAGGCGGGAACGACGTGGGGTGGGTCCCGCAGCCCACGAGCACGACGACTACCACCACCACGGCCGTGCGAGTCCAGACAATGTGCATCTCCTTCCCCACGTGCCGGCTTGTCATGCTCCGCGGATATGTTGCTTACAGTGTTGAACTGTCTGCATTTCACAACTTGATTGACCATGCCATCCTTCTGCTCATTGAAAGGCATGCTAGGGACGAGGCAATTCCTGAGGAGGCCCGTATCCTTGCCACTAGTGCTTTGCCTCCCAGGTCAGGGTACAGTCAAGATGTCATTCTCCTACTTGTTGAAGACGTTCGGGAGACTGTCATCGCATGGGATGCCGATAGGTATGGGCAGGCCACGGGATCCAGGCGTCTAGGTGCCTATACTGCCCTGCGCAGCCTTCTGACACAGCAGCAGCACGACCAAGGCTGGAGGTTAGCTGTAAATGGAGTCCCGATCGAGAACGCCCATCGTCCTGCAAGGCACGGCGATTACATTCAGGTTTATAAAGGCGACGAGGCCCCGGCAGTAGCGCCATTGGGGTGGGCGCTGGCTCACTTCCCCTGGATGAGACCTCTCGCGTGGCAACTCCGTATCGGGGCCAGTGGGACATCACTCCAGCGCCACTTGAGGCATAGGAGGCAACAGCTTGGCATGCATCTCCCCCAAGAAGGGATTGTGACCGTGCACGGGCCAGCGCACGGAGACCTTGTGATTGCCACCGGTGTTCATGCAACGCCTACTATGGCACAGGCGCTGGCGGCTGTCAAGCGCCTCCATTGGCTGCCGATGGGCCTTGACTTCCATGCTGCGGCCATGAGACAGACTGACACTATCGCGCTTGTGAGCACCCAGCCTCACTCGACACATAATACTGTCTTGAGCCCGGTCCCAGGTTACTGGGGGCAGTTCCATGTGTTGCTAGTCGGCCCCAATACACGCCTTCTTACCCACGTCCCCGCAGACCCTGGTCTCCGCCTGTATCCACAGCACGGGCTTCGCATGGGTGACGTTCTTACCATCCTCCCGCCGGCGCCGGCCACACCAGGTACTCCAGACTCTGAGGCCATTGATGCTGCACGCGAGGTTGTTGACACTGATCAGGAAGATGCGCGCAGCGACGCTGATGCTGCGCGTGAAGGCGGCGAAGGTGGCACCTCCCTGGTGCAGATCGTAGACTACAGCCACAAGCAAAAGCGCCGATGTGAGGCCCTACGACGCCTGCATCCTGACAAGACTCACTGCCCTTGCATAGAGGGAACCCTGCCATGCCTTGACGTCGCCTCAGTTGAAGGTTCCCAGGTCGCGCCTATGAAGGGCTACCAGGTCGGTCTGTCACACACTGTAGACCCTGCCGAAGAGACTGTATACCCTGCCAAAGAAGGAAACATCATGCCCCCTTCTAGCAGGGTCTACAGTAGGGTCCAAAGTAGCAAAAACCCAAAAAACGGACCTTGGTGGACCCTCATAGTCGCGCCTCATGGTGACCACGGTGAGGGCATTGGCAGCAGTGAGGCCCTACTGCGCCTACATCCTGACAAGAATCACCGCCCTTGCATAGA
>CAJNDV010011891.1:119096-139854 GCA_905221635.1 Symbiodinium sp. CCMP2456
CCCCCCAAAAAAAAAAAGAAAAAAAAGTAGAGGTCATTATTAGGATCCATGATGATTGACATGTGGCTTTTTGGGGACTTATGTTTTGCTAGTACAGGTGTAGCAGCTTAGCAAAAAATCCGGAGAAACAATGGTTGTGCATTCGGCCCCTTTATTCGGTAAGGTGTGGTTGAAGATTTGTGATTCCATGTTACGGGCCCTACACTGCAGAGGCTTCCAGTCTTCCGACTTCAAGCCACTCATGCGGATGCCATAGTTAGTCATGACATCATAACAATAATATACCCGTGCAATCCTTACAGTATTCATACTAGAATAAAATGTACCCCGACCCCGATTCTAATTCCAGGTCGGGGCAATAGGACTCAGAATCGAGTTTCGGGGACATCATATAAGGCCTACGAGGAATGTTATTGCAAATTTTTCACACCACCATACACAGACATGGTCACTGACACTCCCAAAGCCAGAAGCAGGCATGGATGCAATCCTGCTGCGAACGACAGTGTGGCAGTTGTCCTCCGTCGTGTTGTCGCTTCCCCGGAAGAAGCCCTTACCCTTGCTGCGGCCTGACAGTCAGCGAAAGCACTTGAATGTTGAGGCCCGTCCCTTACGAATGTAACCCTAAAGCCTAAACTCCGCAGAGTCGCCAAACCGAGCAATGAAACCTTTGAGGATACCATGGAAACCCGAACTCCTCATACCTAAGTCCACCTCCTCCAAATAGACCCTATAGACCCTAAACCCTAAACCCCAAATCCTGAACCCTAAACCCTAAACCCCAAATCCTGAACCCTAAACCCTAAGTCCAAACACCCCGAACTTACCCCAGAAGTCCGGAGCCGGAAACCCTCCGCCTGCAACTCCAAACCATGAGCCTTTTAGGGTTTAGGGTTTAGGGGTTTCGGGGTTCAGGGTTTAGGGGTTTAGGGTTTAAGGGTTTAGGATTTAGGGGTATAAGGGTCCCAATGTCGAAAATCTAAGCCGCAAATCTAGGGAACGACATTGAACAAAACATGAAGATGGTCTCTACTAACTTCCGAAGAGAACCAGCCTGTTTGGCGCCAGGTAAGGTTCAGGACTGATCTAAAGATCCTTTGTAGATCATACAACTCCATCCTGCTGAGCTTCTAGCTAGCGCCCGTGGTAATTGGATAAACTTCCTTTAAGGGGGGGTTCAACGAAAGATCTGCAAGGGTTCTATATTGTGAGGGCCTTCATTCATCATGACTATACGGTGCTTGGCCATGCTGTAGTATAACTTTCTTAAGGAGATTTCAGGAATACTCTTGGTGATTATTCAGGCCCCTACATGCAATCCGCAGACCCCATCTCTGTAAAAAACCGGTCTGCACACATTGTCACCCCGAAGCACGCGGCCGCTGTTCGACACTTGGTTGTTTCGGGTCCTTCTCATAACCAAGCACCGTACCAATCATGAACAGAAAGGGAACCCTCTGATTGAATGGCCAATGACCCTAAACCCTAAACCCTTATAGTAGCCCTTATAGAACCCTTTCCGGAACCCCTTAAAGGAACCCCCAAAACCCCTATTCTATTTAAGTGAAGCCCCTAATGTAAACAAACCCGACCATGACCCTGTATCGAAGACCCCGCCAAGATAACCACAACAACCATTTTCAAGCGCTGCAAGAGGAATCCTGATCTTAATGGACCAAAGTTTGGGACTGGGGCTGCTTATGATATCCTAAACCCTATACCCCCCTAAACCCTAAAACCCTGAATCCCAAACTCGCACATCGCCACATGCATCGGAGAGGAACAGGTGCCTCGTGGTCGGGTCACAGGCGGCTCCTGCATCAGATTGATGACTCCGGCGTCTGATAATGCAGATATTTGGTATAATATTAAAGAAGATATTGTAGGTCGGAATATGTAAGGACAGCATTCCCTACATGTTATTCTAATCATACTTTTCCTAGCCCTATTCTGAGTTTTTTATGCATAAACACTTTGTGCGGTGTAGAGTCTTACTGCAGAGGCTTGTCTGTATTGGGATTACTTTTGGGATCGTTGCTGGGTCGTGGGGACCGAAGCTGTGGGACTGCCAGCATCTACTCATAAGTACTACTACATTGGTTCAGGGTTTAGGGTGTTTAGGGTTTAGGGTCATCCAGTTCCTACAACTGCTCTCCCACTTCAAAGAATGCATCACCTCCAACCAGGGTGTGCGCGCGTGTGCGCGTGCATGTGGCGCTTTTGGAATTGCGTTCTTGACGGCAGTGGCTTTGCACCTACAGTGTTCTGAAAACTCGCTTCACAAACGGCCCGAACCAGACATGGAGACCGAAGATACTGCCGAGTGCACAGGGGAAGCTTTCATAATCCGCGGTAATATGGGGGTTTCCGAAAATTGGGGGTACCTTATTTTGGGGTCCTTATATTAAGGATCCTATTATTTAGGGTACTATATTAGGTCCCCTATTTTCGGAAACTCCCATATGTCGGCATGACCGGCACGACTGCGGAGCCTAGTTTGGAACACTCCACGTCCGAAGTTGGGCTTGAAATTGAACAGGACACCACCCATGTTTGGATGGAGTTTCCATGTCTCTAAGGACATCTGAACCCCAGAGAGATTCAGTTTTGTCACGGCTTAGGGTCTGGTCTAATGAAGGATCAGGAATGACACCCACTGAAGCCTGAAATTTCATGCCCCCTCCGACGGGTTCGCGTACCTTTGGTGTTGGCAGTGGGTTTTTGACGCAAGATTCACCTGCATGTAAGAGCGAACAGCCGCAAACATGTAGTAAACCCTGAACCATACACAATATCGTCATGAAGCCTCCGGAACCGGCAGCATCAGTGGCACCTCCTCCTGAGAGAAGGTTGAAGGCTTGGTAATCTTGGGCTTGAGCAACGCGTTATCAGGGCTTGCCTGTGGGGTTTAGGGTTTAGGGTTTAGGGTTTTTTTTTCAAAAAAAATGCAGTAGCCCCCTTTCTCTCGTATGAAGGTCAGAAGACTCGCTCATATGAGCGTGCACTTGCTCAAAACATTAATCAACCTCCTCAGCATCATTACACTCCGCATCGTTGACCTCGCCCTGTTCACTCACAGCCGCGTCGTCTTGTTCACGTCCAGCCGCGTCGTGGGTCACCGGAACATCGCCCCCATCATCTCTACTCCGGCTTCGTTCTCGGAGCGACGGGGAGCGAGTAGGAACTGCCACCATCGACCTCAGCGGGATTGACGGTGACATAGAAGACGGGCCCTCCATCGACAAAATGTCCGGTGTAGCCAGCATCGACGTCCTCCCCTCCGTCCCCATTGGTTGCGCTGGCGAGTTCACCCCAATAAGCCATTGTTTTCGGGTTCCGGGAATTCGAAACCTGGCTTCAGCTGGAGAATCAACGCACGGTAAGCCGCTGTGGACTGTTCGCACTTCCGTATGGCAAATAATTGCCCAGCCACCGAATCTTTGAGTTTCTTTTCTTGGTCAGGCGTGAGTTCGCCCGACCCTCTGAAGATGCAGCTGACCCGGTGGAATAATTTGGCCAGGTTGTTATACCTGGCCGTCCACTCGCCGGAGTCGTCCTTCCAGTAGTGGTGAGACAAATAGTCTATGGGATGCTTTTCAGTAGCATCCCCCCACTGCTCGGCATCGGCTCCGTCAGCTGCCTTCTTTACAATTGTGCCCACGACAGGGAAGAAGGACTGAGCAGTCCCTGAAGAGTTGACTTCGTCATTGCCAGTCGCCTTTTGGTCGCCAGAGTCTTTGGCAACCCCATCTCTCAAGGCCTGGTACGACATCTTCTCAATGTCTTCCATGTCGGCAACCTCCAAGTCGCGGACGATTCGGGCAGCCTTGATCCCCACACAGCGCTCGGTGCTGTTTATGTTTGTGGTGATACACTGTCCCGATGTTGTGATACCGAACCTGCAACTCTCCCAGAGGCGGTTGCCGGTGTTCGCCACCACAGATCCGCAACAGAATCCGCTCAGCAAGGTGAGCTTGCGGTGGAGGTTGTTCTCAGCGCGCTGCATCCTGATGCTCCATGCACTCCAGTACGATACAGCAGAAACGCTTAAATCCCAGCCGCTGGCGTCACTGAAGTACACACGGTTGTCTGGGCTGATAGACAGCAAGTAATCCAGATCACGATATGTTCTCTTCAATGAGCCGTCGTCGTGTCCTGTGCCGACGGCCAGAGGAAAAGTGCGACCGAGATCGTCATCCTGATGGATGAGCACGTCTCCAGGGTCGCCCTCTGTGTGGAGGGCGCAGGCCAGCAAACGGTCTGGCTCCGAGGTATTCCATATTAGGCGCCACGTCTCGGTGGACGCCTTACGCTCGGAGTGCCCCTCCGATTTCACGAAGGTGCACGTGGGATCAATCAGTCCACACTGAAGCATGTGCACCGGATCCATCTTGTAAATTTTGCTCGCGAACGCGCACCGAAGGAGCATCCGCACCTTGCAAATTTTGACAAGCTTTTCCACGCGCTCTGGGCACTTTCTCAAATTCTCGCGGGAGCCGGGGCTCCAATGAGCAGTCCAACCGACTGCTTTGTCCTCGGCTGCTGTTAAGTAATGGACCAGAGTAGCCTTCACGGTTCTCTGCATTCCGGTCCACGGTGTGCGAGGGAGTTTGTCAGCAAGGGCAGTGGCCTCTTCCTTCATTAGAAAGCGGGTTTTAGCTCCAGGCTCAGGAGAAACCTGCTTTGCTGCCTGGCTGCGCAAGGAAGCAATCTGAGCACGTTCTGACGTTGGCGGCTCAACGAAGGTCAAACTTTCTCCTAAGGCTTTCGCGACTCGTGAAGAACACTTGCCAATAATCTTGCCAACAGCTTGATGGTACCGTCGCGAGGGCTTCGTGGACTCGTCATAACAGCTGGCCTTAGGTAAAGCCCTAGCCGTTCCCACATCTCTGAACACGGGCTTGCCGTCTGCTCCGAGCATCTCCTCCGATGGTTCCAAAAGCTTCAAATCACCGCAGTCCCTATACTCTTGAAATACCTCCCACTCGGGAGTGCCGGTGATGTTTAGGGTTTAGGGTTTAGGGATTTATGGGGTGCGTGAGACCTGAAGTCACTGTGCGAAACTCGGACTTCTTCCACCCCGGAGCCCCTTCAACCCTGAAGCCTTCAACGGAACATCGGGAGACCGGAACCAATCAGCCAACACTGAACCCTAACCCTAAACCCTTTGATAACCTTAAACCTCTTAAACCCTTAACCCTGAACCCCACTTCCGTATTTTCCAGCCCGAATCGGTGACGCCTGCAGCTCTTCTTGCTGGTGTCGCATATAGACATGGACCTCAAAACTTGAGGTTTAGTTTGAAAACAGGGGCTCACGGTTTAGGGTTTAAGGTTTAGGGATGTTGGGTAGACTAGGGTTCCTTGTAAGGCCTTAACAATTAGAAAGGGGTTTTGGTTGTCGATTATGATATACTAGTACTATGCAATCCCTAGGAATGGTATCAGTCCTTGTTACGGCTTCTCTAGTCGGTCTAGCTTTAGGAGTCCTGTGTGCGGGCCGGGAAAGTTGGGCTAGGAAGCAATTCTTTCAGGATTGAACAAACTAGGCTTTCCAATGCTCTTGGGTGCCAGGTCTAGATTTGAGTATTACTTCCCCGAATTAAACCCCAAGCCCTAAACCTTAAACAGGCTCGAAGAAAGACGTCTGCTCCTTGGCTTGGTGGACAGAACTCGTTACACAGGCCTGTTGCAAGCCGAGAACTCAGCAGCCTCGAATTACTTGGCGCAATCTGAAACCATAGTTGCGTCTCTACCAGTGTTTAGGGTTTAAGGTTTTGGGCACCGCCCCATTCAGCCCGACCAATCCCTGGAGAGGCCTTGTGCAGTTCCGTGTCCAGCGCATCGCAAAAAGCTTGCAGCACCTCCATAGCCAGAGGCTGTGGGAAAGCCATAAGTTTGTGGGTTGGGGTTTAGGGTTTTAAACCCTAAACCCTAAACCCTATTTGGCGTCGTAGAGTTAAGGGCTACTCGTGGGGGGCTTCTGATGTAAGGGAATCAACCTGAAGCCCTTAATCGCCTTAATCCTGAACTCCAAACCCTCAGGACTCAGCCCTTACACCAAGCCTGCCTTACCTAAAGAAACATATATATATATATATATATATATATAGGTATATGCACATGCATGGAACCCACATGCAACCTGGAAGACTACTCTGAGCGCTCCAATTCCTTAACCCGGTACTCCAAAAAGCCCTACACAATTTATGATGCGCTTCGGAGTAGCCCTCATCCCAACCACGAAGTCTGAATCCTAACCCCAACCACAAACTTCAGGGTTGCGGTGGTTTAGGGTTTAGGATTTATGGGGTTGAGCAAGTTTAAATACCCAAACCCAAACCCTAAACTCAAGGTGCCCGCCTGGGTGTCCCCCATCTTCATGACCTTCTTCAAGAGCTTGTAGTCCAAATACCTCGATGTTCGGATTCTTTTAAGGCTTCAGTCTGGGATTGAAACCTAGGGTTCAGGATGAAGGTTTAGGGCTTTGGGTTTAGGGCAGTTAGGGCTTCACTTCTCTGCTTCTGTTGACTTGCATAGTCATAGGTAGGTTAGTAAGATGGCTCAACGGGGGTTAATACAAGGGTTTGGATACTTAAAGTTGACATACTACGTCGGAGCAGACCTGCGCATAGGGTTTTGGGAGTCCGGAGTTTATATTGGGATGTTGGCTTGAATTTGGGAGTACAAAGGGGGGTGCTGCCTGACTGGATTGGGGTCAAGGGTGGGGGTTTGGAGCCGGCTCTGACTGTATGCGAGGTTACATCACAACTCTCCGAGAAGCAGCGCAGCTTAGAACTACGTGGCGATTTCCCCAAGAGGGCCAATGCACAAGGATCCTTCTGTTAAGGGTCTGCATGTATGTATACAAATGTATATATATTATATATATATATATGTGTGTATATATATATATATGTCTATATATATATATGTACACATATTTATATGTGCACACACAACTGTGATTTCGTCGTGTGTGTGTGCATAAGTATATATATATATATACACACACAGAGCGCATACACCTGCCTGCCTGCCTTCAGCCTTACTTCCGACCGACACCCTACCCTTCAAACCTGAGAACCCTAAACCCTAAACCTTAAACCTTAAACCCTAAACCCTGAACCCTGAAACCTTTAAACCCTAAACCCTTAAACCCTTAAACCCTTAAGCCCTAAACCCTAAACCCCTAAACCCTTAAACCCTAAACCCTAAACCTCAGAGCCTTGAGGACGGGCTGCTGCCCATCCCATGCTTGCTCCAGCTCTTCCTGGAGTCGCTTCGCGAACCTTCAGAGTTCGGGGTTTAGGGTTTAGGGTTGAGGGTGCGGGGCTGGGTTTGGGGCTTTAGGGTTTAGGGTTTAAGGGTTTAAGGGTTGAGGGTTTACGGTTTAGGGTGCGGGGCTGGGTTTGGGGCTTTAGGTTTTAGAGTTTAGGGTCTGAGGGTTTAGGGTTTGTTCAGGGTTTAGGCTGCGGGGCTGGGTTTGGGGCTTTAGCGTTTAGGGTTTAAGGGTTTAGAGTTTAGGGTTTAGGGTGCGGGTTTAGGGTTTGGGGGTTGAAGTCAAGGCTTTGGTTTTGCACAGGGGGTCCCCTCCCCTAAACCCTAAACCCTAAACCCTAAACAACAAGTGCAACGAATAACAAGGACAGCCAACTAAAACGTTGGCGCTGCTTGGGAGCTTGAGCTTCTGTGGTCGGTTCATTGAGACATGCATAATATTACTATGACCATGTCGATTAGTAGTAGTATATTAGTAGCAATAATATTGGGGTTAATACCATTATTACTACTGTTCTTATCATTAATACTGTATTATTGCTCTTATGGTTTTAAGGGAGCACTTCTGAAGACAGCCAGGTCTGCAGGTCCAAGAAATTTGCGTTTGGGTGCCGTTGCGGCGCATCACATCTCAACACGGAAGACTCAGTTTCCGGGTAGCGCTGTTGTACCAAGAATTACTGCCACGAGGCACATTTCCGAGAAGAGTCGTCCGCTGGGCCATCATCCCACGATCACTACCGCCCTCACCACCATCACCACCACTATCACCGGCATCATCGCCACCATCACTTATATCACCAGCATCCCAGCCCTAAACTCTAAATCAATCCCCCAATGCAACCCCAACTCCCAAACCCAAATTGCAAACCGCAGCCAAGCCACTTCATGATGCTCCCGACAAGCAGCAGGGGACCAAGAATCGGATTTCCCCCCGAACTGCTCGTCGGCAGTTTCTACCTACCTACCTACCGACCTACCTACCTCACTGATCTATCCATCGATCTGCCTATCCATGTATAGTGTTTCCATCTTTATACGTAGAGTTTGAAGAGTTCGGAGTAATGCGGTATCTGGGGCGTGAGGCTGACATGGCTCCTCTTTATTCCAGAGCTGGGTGGGTGAAGTGTCGGAGTCTATGCAGCTCCTAGAGCCCTAAATAGAACCTTCAGGGCTTTTAGGGCTTAGCCTTCAGGCTCTAGGGCTTTGGGTTTGGAGTCTTCGGGTTTTTGGCTCCGTTTGAATTTCCAGAAGGCGCTCTGTAGCGCCGAGGCTGGGCTGTCGGAACCCGGGTCTCCCCCAAAGACAGTTACTCCATAGTGTATCGGGCAAAAGGCAGCTGCTGCGGTGCTCAAAAGACGAACTTGGAGGTCCGAGTTCGACGTCTTCCCGAGTTAGGGCTTTCATGGTGGGAATCGCTATGGCTCAGGGCTTCCATTCTGGGAGATCTCTATTACGGGGTACAGGGTTCCTTTAGAGGTGCCCCCCGGCAAGAAGAACTAAGGGAGGGCCCCATGGGTTCCCTGTAAGCAGCGCGGTTCCGGCGGCCGAGCTTAAAAGTGCTACGAAAACCACAGAAAGCCACCGCTCTTGAGTGGAAAAAGCAGCGGGGAAGAAAAGAGGCAGTTCGGGAGTTATAGACTCAAGGGAGTTCGGATTGAGACTTCTAGGATTTCTAGTAACCCTAAAACCTGAACCAAAACCCTGAATCCTAAACCCTAAACGCTAAATCCTACATCCTAAACCCTTTACCCTAGACGAAAACCCTGAACCCTAATACTAAACCCTAAACCCTCAAACCCTAAATCCTAAACCCTAAACCCTGAACCCTAAACCCTAAACCCCAAATCCTAAACCCTAAACCCTAAACCCTAAACCCGTTTCAGCTTCAGAGCTTGGTGGTGTCGGGCTTTGGCAAAGGATGGCGAGACGAAGCGAGCAGGGGCTGCTTCGAGGTCTTGGGGTTCAGGAGGGTTTAGGGGTTTAGGGGTTAGGGTTTAGGGTTTAGGACGGTTTAGGGTTTAGGGTTTAGGACGGTTTAGGGTTTAGGGTTGAGGGTTTAGGGAGGGTTTAGGGTTTAGGATGGTTTAGGGTTTAGGGTTGAGCATGTTACGGGGCGGTGAGGGCTTGAGTGCTTAGGGTTTAGGGTTGAGGGTTTAGGATGGTTTAGGGTTTAGGGTTGAGGGTTTAGGATGTTATGGGGATTGAGGGCTTGAGGGCTTAGGGTTTAAGGAATTTTCTAGGGGTGAGGGGTTTAGGGCAGTGTTCTTTGGATTTACAGTATGATGGCTCATGGCTCGGATCCAGAGCTTGGTTTGACTAAAGTATGGAGGCTGTGCCTCTTGTTCTTGAGCAGTTGCTCTGGCAAAGGGCTTTAGGATTCAGGGCTTTAGGGTTTCAGGGTTTAGGGTTTCGGGGTTTAGGGCAAAAAGCAGGTAGCTTCAAGCATCGCTTGCAACTCGCCGTAGTTTACTGCCTGGACGGCAATGGGCAAACAAAACATTGCTTGCTTTCTCTCTCCCTGCCCTTGTGACCCTTCCGACGGCATGCAACTTCCGCAACCTTAGCTACAAGTGCACCCCTAAACCCTAAGCCACTCTTGCTTGACTGGTAGCATAACCCTCAACCCTCAGTCCCAAACCCTCGAGTCCAAACACTAAAACAACTCAAGTCCCAAATCCTACACCCCGCCAGGGCACCTTCCATCATGACCGGCATCTCGGAAAGGTCCTGCACCCAGGAGAGCAAGCATGTCCCTAAGGGTTTAGGGTTTAGGGGTTTAGGGTTTAGGGTTCAGGTTTTAGGGGGTGGAAAAAGTTCTGACACAACAACATAGCAGTTTCCGAAAATAGGGGACCCTAATATAGTAGCCTAAATAATAGGATCCTTATTCTATTGACCCCCAAATAGGGTACCCCTAATTTTCGGAAACTCCCACATCGCATCAGCTGCACTCATCCGGTGTGAGCAGAGTTTTGAGGTCTTGTAGTTTGCGTGATCTTGCGTGGGATAACAACGAACACCCACTTTTGAGCAATGACTTCTCAGTTTCGAAACTACTCGCCTTTGATTCACTTAGGGTTGCGGTTTTAGGACAGTTCTTAATCATAACCAATCATCCAACAGCCAGCCATCCACTCACATAACAACCAGATCATGACGTGCATACACCTCATTCCGTCTACTATGTATTCTATTTTGCTGTGTATGCGTGCATACATACATAGATACATTCGCCCCTACATGCATGCAAGATTGCCTTCTCCTGTCTATCAAATCTTGGAATCAACTCCATGAAGCCTCAGTGACTCAGCCCCCCAAAGCCTTGACAACGGTGGCTCCCAGGACACCAGCCCGCATCGCGGAGCGAAACGCCTCTGCTGACAGAGCTTCAGACCCCAAACTCAGGCAAACCATCGAACTTCCTAGCCGATTTTTCCTTACCGCTTTTAGGGCTGCTCCGTCATGATGATTTCTTTTGCGCGCTGGCCTCTAGGTTCTGAGTTACGTGCAGCTCGAGCAGCCTAACTATCTAGAAAGAGAAGCAATAGCAGAGCATTTGCTGCCTGTCGCTTGTCATCGATATCCACAGTTTCGCCGAGAGGAGCATTGGTACAGTGTCGCTGTCACAGGCTTCTGACGGGTTACCGGTGGACTGAGGAATAACATGCAGGGTCCCGGAGTCAAGGGCACATGTGAGCGCAGCAACATATGTTAAGCATTCTGAGGACTTGGACCTGACTTCTCTGGACACACCAAGACAGGGCTTCGGACTTTAGGTTGCCGGTGTTACCAGCACTTCTCTCGGCTGAAACTGACACCAGGATCAAGCCCTAAATACGTGAAGTGCCTGAAACCCGAACCATTGCTCTCAGATCTGGCCATTTAAACAACTTGCCAGAAGCCCTTGAGAGTCCTAAAGCATCCTCGTCTCGGAGAGAGGGCTCGGAACGATGTCCCCTCCCTCTCAGCTAGCTGGCTATCTGGGTGTTTAGCCCTCAAAGACGGAGGGATGACATACCAATATCTACCATTTCCGTAGCTGTAGGAGGAAAACGAAGCATTATGATGATGTTGGTGAAAGATGAAGGTGAAGATACCAACACTATGATGATTATTCCGATGAGCAACATAATCATCATCATCCACCATCATCATAACCATCATGATCATCATCATCATCATCATCACCTAGAGGGCATTGACCCGGCCTCATCTTCGATTTGTGGCAAGACCTTGCCTAGGAAGGTGGGCTGTCTCGATGCGACGAGAAGTCCGGCATCCTGGCCCGGTGAGATGAAGGCAATTCGTGCTTGAGTGGATGATTCGGGTTTAAGGTTTAAGCTTGTTTTTATTAGGGTTTTTAGGGTATGAAGTGCCGACTTAGCCATTCATCTACGCACATTCCTGTCGAATTCTGCGGCCAGCTTTCTATCCATGGCTCTGACTCTGTGCATTATAGGCGATATCAGGAAGTGAGCGGATGATCCTTGGTTTCGGATCGAACAGCCGGACGAGGGGACAAGGACGCCTCGTGGTTGAAAGAACCGTCGGAAATCGCGATGCGGCCAGACAACAGGACTGGAGCTACAACCGTCACGGTCTGTAGTGCCTGAACACCACACACATTCAAGCAAGTTATGATAAACACGACAAACCAACAATAGTAGCAAGATGTGATGACTTGCCATGTAATTATGTATGACTGTCTCTCTGGCAGTCTCCTTCTCTGTCCATCTGCATGTCTCTCTGGAGGTCTGTCTGCATGTATGCATTGACCATCACTGGCTTCTTGCATGCACTCGTGTACACTTGCATATGTGTCATGTTCGTTCACTTGCTACTGATGAGTTAAGTCCTCAGGACGTAACCATGCCAACAGAGCTGGTACTGGGATGTAATCACGACTCACACTCTCCCACTGGTAAAAAAGCAATCGCCTCTACTTCACAACGACACTACAGGGGCCTTAATACTTAGAATAGGGTTTTGGGGCCCTTCATGCTATAAGTATAAGACGGAGCCCCAAAAAAATAGTTTCGGTAATTATTTAGGCCCTAAACCCTAAACCCTAAACCCTAAACTAATACTTCACAACCAGACTACGTGCTACCTTCACCCTGCCTGTCGAGCCCGCGACTCCGGTGCACCGGCAGAATCCTTCACGGCTCACATGACTCTGATCGCCAAGTACTAAACAGGTTTAGGGTTTAGGGTTTAGGGTTTAGGGTTCAGGGTTCATATTCCAGGGGAAAAAAGTATTTTTCCCCCTATAATATGGGGAAAATATGTTTTTCCCCTATAATATGTTTAGGGCTCACATGACTCTGATCGCCAAGGTGAGGCAATTACATCGAACTAAACAAAGGGGGCGCGAGCTGTCATTCAGAGTTTCTCCAGTAGATCTAGCTATCTAAGTCTTCTCGCGGAGTGCTGCTAGGTTGTGGGGTTTAGCACGAGGGCTCTTTTCATCTCTTTTCGTCGATACTGATGCTTGCTGGCAGTGAGGACGACGGCTCGGTCATGCTGGCATGGTGGGTGTGATTGGGATTCAGCGGGGATTAGGTTCGCATGCTCTTGCATGAAATCAGGAGGCTGGTCCAAATGGGTGTTCCTGTCGGCTGCCCAGCATGTAGGTTATACTTGGCACAAGGTATCTTAAGGCTTTAGGTACCATATAAACTAAAAATAAGAATGCAGACCTCAAATGCAAAGACGCACGTTCATGTGACAAACATGCTACACACTAGGCCCAGGTTGCGATGGTGCGGAGAGCCAAATCTAGTTGAAAGGCGGAAAGTATGCAGGCCTCAGCCAACAAGAAGAAACTACGGGAAATGAGAGTCGACCCTCTCCAAACTTCCCAAAACCTGTGGCCGCGTCCTTGATCTCAGAATGCCGAATCACAACAGGTCTGACGGTCGGGTAAGAGTTGCGAGTTAGACTGACGAACACCCCTGAAGCCTTGCACTATAGACCCCAAACCACGAGAATTATTAATTTCAGTTGGTATTGATTACATGATAATTGATATCAACATGATGATTGTTGCTATTACCATTTCATGTAAACATGACTATGATGATGATGAGAACTATTACTGCTACTAGCAGTATTACTGCTAGCATTATCATTGCAGTAAATTGTATACTATTCTGAAATTTCACGATTGTTAGTATGATCTGCACTTTTCTCTCAACTTTGACCCAGCAGATGTCAGTCAGAGCCGCAAGCATTCCAAGAAGGAGTCAGGCCCTTGTTGGGAGCTTGTTTCCTGCGGAGTGGTGCTTTACAAGACTTTACGACCACGACTGCTTATTAAAATTAGAGTATAATATACCCCAAAAAGTCTATTCTAATAAGGCCGCCTACATAAGAAAGGACTAACATGGAAAGCCAAAGCTGCGGATCCTGTCGCGTGTCCCGCCCCAGGTGGCGTACGCGGCTGACCTCGGGGACCTCAGCAAAAGAAGTCGGCTGACGGGGAGGAGGACTTTTGGTTTCGTGAGGACGAGGGGTCGAAGATCTGAAAACCATACCCTAACCCTCCAGGTGCCTACTACATCGGGCCCTAGGGTCTAGTACCCTATATAATTAGTAGGTATTTGGGGGGTTAGGGATAGGCTGAAACCCCAACCCTGAACCTTGCAGATAAGCGAGCTACGCCCGTCGCTGTCCTGACCTCTTGAGAAGCTCAGCACCTGGCGATACACTGGCGACCTGTCAACGATGGCAGGTTTGTCTGGATGTCTATGTTCAGTGTCTCGGGTTTTGGGGGTGTTGTTCTGCATCTCCAGCTATGGCTAGTTCAAGCTTTGGGGTTTCGGAGCTGAGCGTGCAGTGTTTGTTGAGTGGGGCTCGGCAAAACGATGAAGATTATGGCGATCATGCTGATCAATGATCTGCAAGAACGCGATGGGCAGAAGCCAGCCAGTTGGAACATTCGTATCCACCGTATCAGCTATAGCCAGCCTGGAGGCCAACAACAGTGGGAAGCAAAACACGCAATACCTAAGGAGACGCAGTTCAAGAATGGCTCCTGGCTGAGTGCAACTCCTCCCCAACTCTACAGAACTTCGCGCCACTTTGTGAGCTCGGCGACACAATTTCGCTTTGACTAGTCCCTCAGCCAAATTTTCGGAAGCGCGATCTGTGTTGTTGTAATATTCATGGACCGTCAACTCTTGAATCGTAAGGCACTGTCACACTCAGCGAACATCCTCCGATCGACTCTCCACTGAATTCCCATACTCCCCTTTGCACCTCGCGACACAGCGGGCGACCGAAGATGTTGCGCCTTCGCACAGGTTGTTCATGGTAGTCAGGGAAGGCTCGATGGTGGCGGTCGAGATCGCGGTGACAATAATGGCGAGGATGCTACTGCAAATGATGCTGGTGATGATGGTGCCAAGTAGTCAGCCAGTGCAAGTTGAACCCTGAACTCTACATGCGAAGCCCAGTGGAAGGCTTTTTGCCCAAGATGTCAGAGCTTCAGAAATTTGCGAAGCAACACCCGAAATACGGCACGAAAGGTGGGGTGAAACAGAACGACCATGGCCTGGACCACCAAGAGGGCTGTCAACACGAGCGTGTATGGAATGACTGCAGCGACAGCGAAAGTGGACCCCTGCTGGTCGCTCGGCGGACGCTCTAGCAGGGTGTACACTTGCATGGCAGGCAGCCAAACTGCAGAGTAGCACACCCAGATCCTTGGCCAGATGTCAAAACTCAATAGTACTAGAAATGTGCCACACTTGCCCGTCAATTTCTGTTGGCAGATCTTCCAGATCATCGCAAAAATAAACAGAAGAACTGGGACTGCAACAAGCAGGATACTCGGGACAGTAAGCCAAACCTGTAGAAGCGCGTAGTCTCCAGCCGGCAGCTTTTCTGCCCGGGAATCCTCAACGAAGGCCACTATTGGTAAGACTACATGGCATACCCCAAAAAGTAGACTGTCAAGCATGAGTGCCGCAACGACATACTCTTCCAAATGGCACAAGTAGAGGCCGTCAGGGCATCTGATCCTGAGATGGACCTGGGGGTTTCGAAAATTAGGGAATCCCTGTTGGTGTCGCTGTCCTTCATATTCATGATACTGTACCCGGCATGCTTGAGAGGAATAGAAGCACAAGGCATGATTGTTGGAAACCCCTACCTCGCCATGTCTCCTCAAGCTCTTGTTCCGCCCAGTCTGCATGATGGCCAGCGCCTTTAAGCCGAAGCAGTTGTGACCGAGATCCAGCAAGACAACCGGCTGCTCAAAGAGGGAAACAAAGCTGGCTGCCCCTTCATCTGCAATGGAGTTGAAGCTCAGGTCCAGCTTTCGCAAGAAGCGGTTGTGGATCAAGGCATCGGAGAGGTGCTTGGCCCCTGTGCATTCAACGACGTTGCGAGACAGATCTAGTGATTCCAGTCTGGTCTCCTTGCATGCGAGTGCATCTGCCAGACCCGCTGCACCTTCCTCATCCACCAAGCATTCAGTGAGTGCCACCTTCAACACGGCACTGTTGCCTTTCAAGCCCAAAGCTAGCTTACATACTGCGTCCCCGGAGATGCGAAGCTTGTTGAAATGAAGCTCTGACATCGTCAACACGGTGGATAAGGCCTCTGCACCCTGACAGTCAACCTGGCTGTTGTTTATCCGCAAGACTGTCAGGTTCTTGTAAAGCGACAGTGCGCCGGCGAGGATCGGAACTTCGCGAGGGGGCAAGACGGACATCTCCAGCATCACATTCTCCATCGCCTTCTCCATGAATACACGTTCTTGTAGCTCCTTGACGGCCTCAGCACTGTCTTGGTGCGTGAAGAGAAGCTCGCTGTTCGACACTTTGGCTTGAAAGACAGCAGGCGCCATGGGAGCTCTGGTCCAGGTCTCCGGAGACACGAAGGAGAGCGAGACAGTTTGTCGAGAGTTGCTCCGCATGCTCGACCACTGGCTCTCAGCCTCACACCAACCCCGCCGAGAGTAGGGTGTGCAGTTCTCCTTGAGATCTGCAAAAGGCCGTACTTCGACCTTTCCGTCTTCGGGAATCCCTGTCTCGGTGAAGAATACTTGAACTTGCTTCTGTCGATCAGCTTCTTCAGAAGAAGTCAGGTCTTCAATGCGGTAGGTCCATGTGTACTCATGTGTGTAAAAGAAGTGCATGTGCATCATCGTGTATTGAAAACTTCTGTTCTGATGGACAGTTGTGCGGTAGAACTGATAAACCGACATGTAGTCCAAGAAATACCAAGAATATCGGTCATGCCAAAGCTGGGCCCCGGCGATCAGCGCCAGTTGATTCCCCCTGGGGTCAGCATGCTCCCTGGTTTCCCACACGTGAGAGACGCCGATGATCCGAACCTTGTCGCGATATGCCTTGTCTTGCTTCCACTTCTGTAACTCTTCGCGCGTGACGAAAGCATCCGGGTAGCTCGGATGGTTTTCCAACTCCTGGCGACGGATGAAAGTTTGCTTCTCTCGGTCAAGGGCTTTCAGGCAGGTTCCCCGCACCAGGCGAATGTCCACCCTCTCATCCAGGAGGAGGTCGGCGAGTCCAGAAGGAGCTGTACCGGCTCCCCTGAAGCAGCCACGCCTCCGCCCTCGTGCATTGCGACCCCCGACTGTTCATCGAAGGTACTCGGATTCACAGTGTTCTTTCCCGACATGACCGCGCGGCGTCCCTAAGGGATGCGCCGAAGACAACTCGGGCCTGAAGATGCAGTCGCCCGTTCATCTGAAACCTGGTTGCTGCCCTGTTGCTGCCCTGCATCTACTGAGTAGGAGAATTAGAAATCTTCCACTACAAAGCTGCCGGGTGTGGGGTGTGGTGTTGGCTCCACTTCGTCTTTCCGAGGCATTCGTGAAACTCCAACGACAAAGCGATGGGACGGTGCAGGGTCCCGGGTGGTATCCAGCCACGGCGACATACTGCCCTAACCGCACATGCTATGTAAATCAGAGGGACGGAGAGGGCACAAAAGGAGATTCGCAGAGCACAACTTCAAGACCACGAAGTTCAACACCGGAGCAGTCTACATCCCTGAACGCTTCTTGCTCCAGCCTCCCGGCCGTCTCAATAAAACCTGCTTTACTAGGGTCTCGGCCCAGTCTTTCTCCGGCCACCGGGGCAAGATCTCCGTTCGAAAGAGCCTTGCCAGAATGTACATATGGGAGTTTCCGAAAATAGGGGACCCTAATATAGTACCCTAAATAATAGGCTCCTTATTACAAGGGCCCCAAAATAAGGTACCCCTAATTTTCGGAAACTCCCATATCTGTTCACTGCACGGTTCAGGGCTTCCGGCTTCAGGATCCTCCTTTTCATGATGCTCGTGCCTCCTGGTAGGATACAACCCTAAACCCTAAACCCTAAACCCTAAACCTGAAACCCTAAACCCTAAACCGTATACAGGGTTTCGATACAGGGGCCTGCGGCTAAGATGTCTTGTGCTTCGGGTCGCCGGACGCTTGGGAGCTTCGGGGTTGGGATTTGAGTCCTGGTTGCAAGGAGCAGCAGGGCCCGTAGAGTACTTGGAGGTTCATGGGCAGTTATAAGTGGGGTTATAAGTACGGTAACTATACTTATAACCCATATTAGGGGACTTATAACCCTACTTAGAACTACCCATGAACCTCCAAGTAGAGTAGGGCTTAGGGTGTGGGGTTTAGGCTTTTAGAGTAGGACCTTTCAGCTGAAGGACGACTTCGGGCAGCAAGTGATTCGAGCGTTACTAGGCCCACGAGGCTGAACATGGAGGCGTGGGCCCTGCTCCCCCACGAGTATAACACGTATCCCACAGTATGACTTGGGAGTTTCCAAAAATTAGGGAACCTTATTTGGGGGTCCTTAAAGAAAGGATCCTATTATTTAAGGTACTATATTAGGGTCCCCTATTCTCGGAAACCCCCACTTGACAATACGGTGCTCTTTCGTTTGGACAAATCGTCTCGCTGGAGAGGCTGCACGGATTTGCGCGGTGTGCGCTGCGATTCCGTGACTCCCACTGCAGCGATGCACATGTTCGACCAGATGCTTGCCTTCTCATGATATGCTCTAGTGCATGAGAGACCATGTTATATCAGTCCATATTAAATACGACTCAGATCTCAGAACACAGAGGCCATCCAAACCCCACGTGGTCCCTGAGCATTTTTTTGAGCCTTGTCGGAAGCTAACCCTAAGGGTCCAAAGGACCTAATAATTAATTAGGTACTTACGTTTCGGAGAGTAGTTATGTAGGGTACTACTGGGTATTTGGCAGAGTATACGATTATTAGGTACTTGGACCCTTAGGGTAACCTCTGAAAAATCAACCCCCAAGGCGCCAAACGTAGGCTCGGGGCCGCACTCGGCGGGCAGCATCCAAGCCAGGCTTCCGGCAAAGACGTCGGTACCTAGGGTTCAGTTTAGAACCGAAACTTCTGGGTTGAGGGCGGTTTACCCATAGGCTCCATGGTAGTTCGCTTTGGGGATAACCTTATAGGATCCTATAAGTATTCGCCACAAAAAAAGGAACGACAACGGAGCCTATATAGGTAAATCTGATGCTGTCACACTCATGTACAAGTCTGCAAACTGTTGTATGCTGCGCACCAGCACTGAGAAGATATGAACTCAGACTCGCATAACTACATGAAGGCTGAGGAGGTTGATAGACATGACTACATGGATAGTTCTCTAAATTAGGCTCCTGTGTTAGGTCCCTCAAGAAGAAGTACGGCAGCATTATAAAAGGATCCTAAAGGGGACCATAGTTATCTAAATTAGAGCACTATCCATACCCGGAACCCAACTGTCCTGCAAACGACGAGTCTCGGAAAGGTCTTGTTGGCATCTAGGGTTTAGGGTTTAGGGTGCCGTGGGCCGGAGATGTCCGTTTCACCAAGTCTGACGTCGGCGCACAGTAGCGAGCATTGCGTGATGTTCAACACCGTGAACATTTGTGTAGATGATGGCAATGCTGACGAACATAATCGACAAGATGCCCAGAACAAGTAACTACATGTAATTACTCTTGTAATATCCTCAAATCCTTAAATCCTCAGCAGCCCCCCGCAATGACAACATGCTGACCACCAACGTGACAAATCACTGGCAGCTGCCAATCGCTCACAATCACCATCAAAACCAATGTTGGTATAGTGGGCCCCGAAACCCTAATGAAATTATTAAGGCCCCTATATTAAGCCATCCCTAAACCCTAAACCGTAAACCCTAAACCCTAAACCCTATATTAAGCCATCATGTGTCGATTTATTAAGCCATACTGTGTGGATTTGCCGTTGCTCGCTTCACCGGGCCCCGGACGCGTGAGCCCACTGAGATCCGAGGCGTATGGCCCCAGTCCCAGCTCGTTGCGGGCTGAGACGCACCACAAGGACGGATCCTACAGGGTTTAGGGTTTAGGGTTTATAGGGTTTAGGGTTTAGGGTTCAGGGTTTAGGGTTTAGGTTTGAAGTTTAGGGTTTAGGGTTTAGGGTTTAGGGTTTATAGGGTTTAGGGTTTAGGTTTGAAGGCAGGGCGTTGAGGTTTGAGGGTTATACTTGGAGGTTCATGGGTACTTAAAAAGTGGGGTTATAAGTAGGGTAACTATACTCATAACCCATATTAGGGGACTTATAACCCTACTTAGAACTACGTACCCATGAACCTCCAAGTACAGGTTTGAAGGCCCAGATTATGGGGCTCCCGGGGCTGAGGGCTGAGACCTAAGCAACACCTGCATTGAGACTGCGCATATACATATATATATATATGTATATATATATATACATATATATATATATATATCATATATAACAACCCCCTGAGGAGGCCAAGGGTGGCCAAAGCATCTTATGGTACTACGTATGTACATGGACTCGAAAAGAGGGAAACTCAACACCGTGTCCTTGTGCATCAGCGGTTCGAGCTGGGCAAAGAAGTACAGCATATCCTCCGAAAACTACCAGGTACCATCTGCGAGTCTGTGACTGGTAGTCTACACAGCTTCAGCTTCATACCTGCCGAGTGGAAAGCACCGTTATATAAGTCTTGTCGGGCAGCTGCGTGATTGAGCGATTCAAGGCCAGGCATGAATGAAGACGTAGCATCCCAGATCGGATCAGAACATCATTATGCCTGGGGTCCGCGCGGGTGCTGCCTCCATGTCGTCTTCCACCTTCACTGCGAATGCGTGAGAGCGCGATTTCGTCGTGTATAGGGTTTCCGACTCATGGAGCAAGCAAACATGTCTGAGGGTCTGACAACCACAAGCGTTCGAGCTTTGGGGAAATGCTTGTGCAAGGCAAAGGAGATGGCCGCCCGGTGATGCCTGTGGATGTACGCAGACACGTACACAGACGTGACACAAACACACCCACACACACTCTCTCTCTCTCTCTCTCGCTCTCTCTCTGTCTCTCTCTCTCTCTCTCTCTCTCTCTCTCTTGCTTGCTTGCTTGCATGACGTTTGGGGCCAGGGGGTGTCCCCTGAACCCCTGCGCACAAGCG
>CAJNDV010011891.1:139954-153885 GCA_905221635.1 Symbiodinium sp. CCMP2456
GGCAGACGACTTGAGCCAAAATGGCTCTCTCTCTCTCTCTCTCTCTCCCTCCCGGGCGTAGGGGTCGGTCAGGACCCCGGGCTTCAAGCCCACCCGCACATGTTGTGTGGAAAGAGGGCTGTGAAAGACAAAAGCAACTTGTTCCTTGGCTCTTGCCTTATAGTATACGATGACGAATCTGGAACAAGTGTACACTTTCGCAGACATTCGTTTTTCCATGATCGATTAGCTGCCACATAACCTCAAGTAGGATAGAGGAGTGTATGAGCGCACACACGCACACTCTCTCTCTTTCTCTCTCTCTCTCTCTCTCTTTCTCTCTCTCTCTCTCTCTCTCTCTCTCTCTTTCTCGACACTCTCTCTCTCTCTCTCTCTCTCTCTCTCTTACACACGCACACACATAGACACACACATACACACACACACACACACACACACGCGCACACACACACACCCGCGCGGGGGCGCGCGAACGAATGCACAAACAGCGCGGACCGCCTCTGGCGTACCTTCCAAGGATTGTCAATAAACATTGCACGTATGATCTAAGAGGAAACCGCACGTGGTCCCAACCACAACGCTAACAACACAACGTACTCCTACCCCCAAACCCTCCACCCAAACCCTGCACCCCAATTCCTGCCCTAAACTCTAAACTTGAGCTCCAGACCCAGTGACCCGTGAGTCGAAGTCAAGAAAGCTCTCGTCACTCTCACGGTCATTCAAGACCTGGTACTTGGAGGTTCATGGGTAGTTATCAGTAGGGTTATAAGTCCCCTAATATGGGTTATAAGTATAGTTACCCTACTTATAACCCCACTTATAACTACGCATGAACCTCCAAGTGGGGCTTTCAGGGCGCAGGGTCGAGGGGATTGGGGGTCTCGTGCTTGAAACTGTCGTACGCCGTAAGTGGCTGAGTTTGACTCATACGGTTATATTATATTATATTATATTATATTATATTATATTTTATTATGTTATGCAATAGCATTTCTGTCGCTCGCGTCCTTAGCAGTGACAGACATCATCAGATCACGGCAAGTGCTCAGTACCATTCGTATTCCCTAACAGAACTGCACTGATTTCTACTGTCGCTTGCTGCCACTTCATTTTCAAAGATAGGCCATTGATGGCATTGTTGAATATAGCAGAACAACCGGGAAGATAGAAGTGATGATAAGGAAGAACACACAGATAGCGAAAATGGCGATGAGGGCCACAAGGACTCCATGCGACTACCGCTTTGGGTCTTCAAAGTGTCCCAGCACCAAGCGGCTACCCTGAACGGCGCTGAGAATCCGGCCCAGGCAAGTTGAAACATCGTTTGTGCGACCTGAAGCATAATTGATGACTGCCACTATTCTTGCGATGCTGCTTCCACCGCCGCCATATTGCAATTACTGTGTTTGCTGTTTGCTGTTGGCTTCCTACTCGGGGTCGGGTGTCGCTGATCATGGCGATGCTGGCGATGGTGGTGATGATCGTCGTAGTTCCGCAGCTTCGAGTGTTACCTTGGGATTTTGCAAGCCTACAGCCCATAAGCTCTGCCCTAGTCCTATTTGTAGGTCATTCTCGTGGCGCCGTGCCACTCACGTCAGCAATTCATGAGCACCTTGAACTGTCCTGCCTTGTAGGGTTTAGGGAAGATGTTTAGGGTGTAGGTTTGTGAAAGTTTAGGATTAGGGGGCGGAATCTCCAAAAGTTCAGAGTTCGAACTGCCCGGTGCGATTTCTTGCTCTTCCTTAATAGAAGCCTAGGCATCACCTTTAAATATATATATATATATACATACATACAGCAAGCCGCACATCAAGAACCCCAATTATTCAATCCCATCAGCGAACTTCAAGGAGGAAGTTCTCACGATACTGCCGGTTTTAGGAGGTGGGGGCGTTCGGGTTTAGGATTGAACCTTTCTGTCAAAAGCAGAACCCTGAATCACAGATCCGCCTTGCAGCCTCATAAAGTTCACACTCGAAAGCCCCTGAGGCACCCGAGATGCTGCAACCCTCTCACTCAGAGCCTTGAAACTCCAATCCCATGATAAAGCCGTAAACTAAAGGCAAACAAACAAAGCCACACAACTCATCAACAAATCAAACAGCACAACTGGCGATTAAGGCAGCTGGCCTGCCCTCATAACCGCAAACCCAACGCTGTGAACTCCAAACCCAAAGCAGACAAGCCCTCAAGTCCTGAAGCACCAAAACCCCTAAGCATAATAACTTATGAATACACTTATACATATACATAGAGAGAGAGAGAGATAATTGCATAGACGTTTGGCCTTAAAGTTCCTGTATGAGCCGGAAACCCTCAACCCTAAACCCTTAGGGCTCTCAAGAAGGCTCCCACGGCAAGAAGCTTCCTAGGGCTCTGACCCATTGGGCCCGCGCGTCCGGTCCATCCTGGCAGCCGAGTTAGGGGCGCGGAAGCGCAACTTGGAGATCCGAACCCTAAACCCGGAACTTCAGAAATCCAAAAATATACGTTTCTACTAGACTTAAGTAGTGGGCGGTGCACTAAAAGAAAACCTGTTCTGATTGTTAAGGCAACTATATATTCGGCTTGCTTGGCTTCAATACCTGTAGGGGCCCTACCAGGCTTGGCTTAGCAGTTCTTGGTGCTTGGGATCCTTATGAACCCTCAACCTTACTTGGAGGTTCAGGGGTAGTTATAAGTAGGGTTATAAGTCCCCTAATATGGGTTATAAGTATAGTTACCCTACTTATAACCCCACTTATAACTACCCATGAACCCTCAACCTTACAACCCGCAAAAACTGAAGAGGCTTCGAGAGGGCAGCTGGTCGGGCCGGTCCTGGCTTGCAAAGTGCAAGATGGTTGTATGTTCTGCTAGGTCAAATGAATATATCTCTATATATATATACATATATTTATTTATATATGTATATATATATATATTTTTTTTATAGATCTCTAGAGAGAGTATATATACATATATATAGAGAGAGAGAGATAGAGAGAGAGAGAGGGAGAGAGAGATAGTCGGTGTGAGCTGGTGCCCTGCAGGAAAATGGCAAGGTCAAATCGGATTCTCGCGAGTTTCGAAGGCGAGGAGGATGGGGAGCAGCGTTTCTTCATTGCCGCGCTTGTCATGATCTTGGTAGCAATCCTCATAAGTATCCTCACGCGATCTAAACCATTCCAGATGCTTCTAGTCCTGCTGGAACCACAACATATCTTTCAGTTGTCCTTGACTGTTGTCTTGCGAAGGCTGTTGAGGTTGGCCGGTAGGAACAACCACACATCAAGTAAGTTGCATCAGCTGTCACATTGGATTTGTTGCGCTTTCCCTGATTGCTAGCTTGGGCCTTTTCCTGGCGAGACCTCTCTCGGCACACTTTACGAATCTTTCTGAGGCGTTAGGGCCGTTAGGGTCTGATGCGCAAGCCGCCTGGAACACGAGAACCTGCTCTCGCCGGTAGCCTCGGCAAGAAGATGCAGCTTGGTAGTTCTGGCACAGTGAACCACGCAGCCACGGAACCCTCCTGGAACCCTTACAACAACATATCAGCTCAGTTTAAAAAAGTGCTTTTGCTGATTACTCTGCTTGCTGTACAAACGTTGGGAGAATGTGAAGATATGCACGTATCTTGCGTGCCTGCTTCATGCGACCGTGTACCAGTGCTTGTGTGTGTATATATATATATATACACGTTTGTCTGAGTGTTATGCAAGTATGTCTTTCTATATCCTCAAATTTAATTTCGTACATATCCGTCTGCTACATGAGCACTACCCCAAGATGTAAGACAACCTTACGACGTGAGTACTTACAACAACCACCTGTGACAAATGCACACCAATGACAAGGCCAAGAAGCTCGGCACGTTTCCCTTAGGCCTCAAACAAAGACCATCCTACTGCAAGGTACCGTATGGTACATGTGCCAAGGACTCCAATTGACTCGATCCCCAAACCCGGAACATCTAAATCACAAGGATCGTGATGCAACATGGCCAACTTGAACAACTCATAAAGACACTCCCCCGAAGCCCAGCCAAAGTGAAGTGCCCTTGCAGCTTCAGAATGCTCAACCCAAAACTGAACAGGATCATTAAGCCGGAAACCCCCAACCTAGGACCAGCTTTAGCTCCAACACTTTCCTCCCATCCGGCCTTGCAGCGAAGCCAGAGAACGTAAACTCGTTTCCAGAAGCTCCTCACGTACGTTTCAGTCAGTAAACACTTCTTACGGCTTTCATCAGGGGTTGGGGTGCTTCTAGCAGCCAGCACCTGGTATATTGAGGGTGCCCGCAAAAGTGCCACTAGAATGGAAGCCAAGCAACGCCGCGCCAAGGTTTCAAGAGGTAGTAACTCGAAGGCTTCAGCAGCAGAGAGTTTGGACTGTGAAGCTCTAGGGCGGCTAGGGTTGTAGAGCTCTCGCAGTTTGGGATTTCGGGCACTGAAACGCAAACAGCTGCGTCTTAGACAGCTGACACGACCCTCTGCCTCTACAGCGGCATCAACCCCTATAAGCCGTCTCCTGGCGTCCGGCGCTGGCGATGACCTTATCGCTGCAAACTGCTACTGCGCACGACCCTCAAGGGGATTGATATCAGCACAGGCCTTCGTCTTGATTGCAATTCAAGGTGAGGTGCGGCGTTGAACAATCCCGAAAAGTGCCAGCTTGATCTTGGGTAAAAGCCTTTCAATTTCGGGTGTGAGGCAAGCCATTTCGGCACGGACTGCTTAACTTTTGATCTGTAGAAGGACGAACATCGGAATCTACCAACCAAACAGAACATCGAACATGCACGTTCCTAATTCTACATCAGCATGCAGTGGCGACAAGCTTGATCAACACCGCGACGTCATGATCGTCGTCATGTATACCGTCTCCGAAACTAGTACATCGAGCATACCAAGTAAGTGCAAGTGCACATGCAAATGTATGTTTCAGTCCACACTAGAATCATGGTGGGCGTAGTCCGATACCGTGAGACCCGAGCCAGTATTGCCAAGTCCTCGGGGTGGGTCTCCAAAGAGGCAGCCCAGTTGGGAGTGTCCTTGCAAGAGCTCTTGAGCTCTCAAGTCTCAACCCAAAGCCCTCAACACGCTACCGTTCATGGAGACCTTGTATGCCTTCATTGTGGGCCCCAACAGAGGCTCGGGGTCTAGGTTGCCCTTGAACCCTGGTGAAGTTTTGGCATCCAGGCGAGGCATGAATAGGCAATTGGCCATTGTCGAATTATGTGTATTTAGGGTTTAGGGTTGAGGGTTTAGGGTACCATGCTAGAATAACTTGATCACTCTAGGTTGAGGAGGGACTTAACTGCTGGGACCCTGATTCCTCAACCCACCGCCACAAAACTCTAACCCGGAGACCGCTTTAGAATACGTGGTTGCAAAGGTCATGATCTAGAACCCCTATTAACGGCGTACCATGCTGTACACTTAACCCTAACGTCCCTCTCCTCGAATCCTTATAAACATCCTTCTATCCCTACAAAGTCTTCATGGAACTCTCAGGTACAATATGCGAGACTCCCGTTACATGGCCTGCTGCTGCTGGATTTGCGAATGCAGGGCATCCGCAGCCTCCACACCTTTTGTGTGGAAAGTGCGTAACTCGAGTTAAGGCTTGAGAGTTTAGGCTTGGCGGGTTTTAGGGTACAGGGACTAGTGATCTGGGGTTTCAAGGCTTTTCGAGTTTCGGGGGCTCTGGGGATTTAGGATCGGGGTTCGGGGTTAATCAGTGCACACCGGGCTGATAATCTAAGTGAGAGGTGAGAGCCACGGCTTCCGGAGTGGAGGGGCGAGGATGCTCAAGTAGTAGACGATGACGACAGGCCAAAGAATCCCCTGGCTAGAAAACAGTAATCGAGTGTACCGCAACGAGAACAAAACCTAATCGCCCTGATCCCCAAAAACAACATCCAGTCTGCGTTCGTCGGCCCCTGAAATAGTTCTGACCTCACGAAGTCTCTTAGGACCCAGCCGTCATCTCGTAACAGTTCACTGTCCGGCAGGTCCGGCAGATCTGCCAGGAGAAATTCTGGGTTTAGGGTTTTAGGGTTTAGGGTTTAGGGTTTTAGGGTTTTAGGGTTTACCTGGGAATCTAAAGTGGCCCCAAAAGCTGCGACCCTTCACTAGATGCTGTTTCTGAAGCAACTTTTAAAAGTTGCAGGTTTTGGGTCCGGGGGTTTTGGGATAAAAGCAACATCTTCGGGGGGAAAGTGCTCGATTTCACAACATAATGCATCTTAGAGTTGACACTAGGGGCCCTCGGGCTTGCTTTGAAAAACTTCATTATCTGGACGGGTGCCTGGGATCACAACTAAGCCAGCTTTGGTGCAAAGTGCATGCAGCTTATAAGATTGAGGGATGCATTCAATATTTGGGGCCGGGTGTGTTCGAGCTTCACCCGCTGAATCCGGCTCTTTCCGCTTCGAACCAGCCAGCGATCGATCATGAGCCCGAGCCTCGGGCTTTTATGACCTCAGCAACAGCTAGCCTGTAAAGCTCCAGGGTTCGAATTACGACAGTCTTCGGACTTACTCCTCGGGACAATGTTGCGACCCGATTTATGAAGTCCTCCGGCATCTGGCAGCTATAAGCCAAAGGGTTGATCGGGCACCTCCGAGCAGCAAGATCTTGTGTCAGCCAATAAACAAAGTGGCACAGCATATGGAACTTTGGGTTGAATTTGAACCTGGCGAGGTTTTTCTGAAATGCCAGGTCTGCACACTGCGAGTAGCCCTTGAGCATGCTTTTGCCCACCCGGACCAAATGCTTCAAGCGATTCAGGGTGATAAAAAGCCCGGCCCTGTAAAGCGATGTCATAAAGTCATTCGCATCTCGCAAGGACTGTTCAACTTGTTGGATATAGCCCAGATCATCGCCAAAGTCGTGCGATCGCAACAAAGCTGCGAACTTAGCTTCTAGGAACTTGTTTATTACGACAGTGTCGGCACCCTTGAACCAGCTCCTTAGCAGAATCAGCAGCACAAAAAAACGAAAAAGCCTAACTCAACTTTACCGATTATATGTTGTATATCTAACAAGTTTTATCAAAACAACAATCCATGAGCTGCGAAACCCCGACGGGTACTCGGCATGGCTGTCCCAGGAAATGATCTTTCGGGTGAGTTGGTTCAGGTGCAGATTGAGGCTGCTCTCCTTTGCAAAAGCTTTGAGCTCTTCATAAACATGGTTCAAGCATGGAACCGCACCCGTAGCAGAGCATCCAGAAACCCCGAAGTCCAATAGGGTCACCTTAGATAGCTATGGTTGAGAGGGCGATTACAACTTTGCTGGGTTTGCATAATAAGCTACACTGCCTGGAGTAAACGAATGGAAAAGTATATGCCCTATAACATTACCCAAGTAACTATCGCAGATCCGGCGAGGTCTGCGTGGACACCTTTATGGACGGTATGAAAGAGATCCACCAGAAAAAACTGTGGTTTGAATGCAACTTCCATTGGTAAATTCCTTGTAAGGCTTGACTCCTGTGTCGGTCTCCATGGCATAGGTGCAGTCGACATTGTAGCAACCCACGGTGCTGTGGTGAAATCGCACTCGTGCCAAGTGGGGCACTCTTCAGTGTTGGCTTGGCAAAGATGGCAAATACCTTTGCCATATGGGTAACTTTCTCTAGTGAAATGCCTCTCCAACTTGCCCAATTTGTTTAATGCGGGCCAGTCGCCCTTCAGGCCTATGGCCACGGCTCGAAGACACACTTGGCGACCATCGACATTCGCGGAAAGGCCTGTTTCGAAACACCGAGCCAAGTCCATTGTCAAGTTCTCAACAAGGGCATGCAATGCGACACTGTTTTTCCCATAACTTGTCTTCGACAATACACTGAACAGCATCCTGGTCATGTAGGTGTTGCCAACGAAGTTCATCTTGAGTTCATCCCGGGAGGTTCGCTCGTCCTCGGCTTCACAACCGAAGCCCAATACCGGTTCGTAGCCCAGTACCATGATTCCTGTCTTTTTGAACCCACGACCTTCGTCTGCGATAAGATATATTGGTACCGTGTAGGCCCTGTCTGACTCCGACAGTTCGAAGACGGGATGATCTGGACGTAGCAGTTGGAATCGCCCCCAGAATAAAGCCAGGGATGATAGGGGCTTACCTCCAGTCAAATTCAGCAGGTTACCAGTGTTTGCCAATGTACGAATGAAATCAGAAGGGTATATCACAGGGTGCAACTTCTTCAGCCCAAGGTCGGCGTGAGAAATGGGTAGCGGGAAGGCCACAGCAGGCTGCAGGCATGACCGAACAGTCTCAGCAGAGTGCCCTGTTTTGTAGGCCCGAGTCATAGTCTGCAGCAATCGCCCAGATTGAAGCTTAGCTGATGCTTCGGGACCGAAAGCCCCATCAATCTCAGCTACAACAGCAGCTGCTATCTCGGATGCCATCTCACTCGATACCTGACAAATAATTTGGTACTATGGCTTACAATGCACACTAAGTGAGTGAGGCCTGGACGTTCGGCCTATACATCCTCGTGGTTCCGGAGGCATGGGAAGCTTCAGCTAGGGTTATAATAGCTAACCTTTCTCGAAACTCATAGAGTATACAGCACACAGCACACACCTCTTTCTGAAGTAGCCTCAAAACTACATGCATCACAGCTGGTCCTAAACCACACACCTTAGCCCGAATCCTTCAGAGGAATCACCCGACCCCAAAGTCAAGACTAACTCTAGGGGCTTGCATTATAGGGTTTACAAAACACACTTAAGGTTCGTAAGGGTTTGAAATGATTATAATGGATGCCTCTTTACAGCGACAAGAGTCAAGGCACCCCCTTGACCATAGCCTTGCCAAAAGCATCCCCGATAGGCCCAGCATCTCCAGACGATTTTGCAGAATTCTCAGATCTTATTGAAGATGTCGACAGCATACCTGCGGCGAGGGCAGTGTGGACTTGGGAGGGTGCTTATGTTCACTGAGTCACCAGTGTAAGGTCATGGCAAGCGACATGGCTAGTGAGGTAATGCAAGCAGACTGGGCCAGCTGTGTTGACACGAAGCGACACTCCCCGGCACGTGCATGACACGTGTTCTTCATCGTCAGCCATCAGCAAACACGATTGGTTTGCCAGGCATCATAAAGATCCCCTCCCGGAGCCTATCTGTTTTGCACCGGATGCATAGACTAAGCATAGACCTATTTACAGCGAGCTACTACCAAAAAACAAAACCCTATACAAACATAACTATGTAAAGAAGCAGTACAAGCTGCTAGTCGTCTTGAGTATCCGTACACGTATAAACCAAAGGTCTAAGAACCGCCTATCCATATCCATTCAGCCCCATAAGCCTTTAAACTGTAAAAACTTTTATAACCCAGATAACCGACACTAGCCTCTAGCTGTCTATCTGAATAATTATAGAGGTTAGAAGTGTGCGACATGCTGAGTGACACCAGTGCAACCCAGTAGGGGCTCGAACCATACTTAAGCTACCTAAGCTTTCTTCGGCTTGCTCTTGCCCTTCGGGCCAGGCTTTGCCTTGACCTTTGGGGAGGTCTGGTCGCCCTCCTTGACCTTTGGGGAGCCCTTGTTGCTCTTCTTCACCAGCACGGTCCTGAGTAAGACCCGAACTTCTGAAGCACATTGTGTCGAGTCGTGTGACACTACAACGATTAGAAAGCTCAGGCAAGTTGCTTCCTGATTTTGTTCTCTTCCGTAGCCATGCGGGAAATCCTTAGGTGCTTCATGCTGCGAACATGTGGCTTTCGCAAAACTACAAGTTCATGTGCGTGCAGAAGTTGAAACATCCTTTTCGCCAAGCTTCAGCTTGCTGACTTCGTTCATGAGCTTGCTGAGGCTCCTTGGGTGGAGTCACACGAAGCAGAAGAAGGACCCGTGACGAGTCGGTTCAATGTTGAATGCATCGAAGACACGAACCATCAACAGTCTCATCGCAGTCGTATGAAGCTTTCATGTCTGCGATCTTGTCATGCTTCTCAGTGAGCTCAGCCATCTGCTTCTTGAGCAAGTCAGCATCCCTGGAGCAAGAAACCATCATCTATCAGAACCATACACAAGCCGAAAGCACAAGCCAGAAACATGCACGTATGCGTGCCGATTTCGGGCCCAGCAACGACTGTGCACCTGCTTCGACACACTTGCCCAAGATCTTCTGCGACTTGCCCTGCTGCTTTAAGATCTCGGCGAGAACCTCCGGAATCGAATCCATGTCCTGTCGGGGTGAACAAGACACTGGTTGGGAGCAGATCGATAAGTCGTTACTGTTTCCAAACCCTAAACTAAACCCATGTATATCCCCAAAGGTTCCTACACTGACACTGGTAAGTATATAGACCACAAAACCAACTAGCACCTTAAAGGTTCCTAAACTGAGACTTACAAACCACACCAAACAAGAAACCCTACATGTGCGTGTGCTTGTGTGTGTGCGTGAGACAAAGAGGAAGGGGGTCCGTCAGTCAGGTAGAGAGAGAGAGAGACAGAGAGAGAGAGAGAGAGAGAGAGAGAGAGATAGGGTGAGGGAGGGGGAGCATGAAGAACACATAGAGACATGGATGCAGCGGTCCTCTGTGGGAAGCTCCTCCCGGGAGGGGGCCTTTGCACCCGGCTTGGGTTTCTTGGTGGGGGCCTTGCTCTTGCTTGTTGAAGCTGCTCGCTTTCGCTTGCCGGATGTGGTTTTCGACTCGCCCTCGCTCTGGCATGAATTCTCCTCGTCACTCTCTGCTTCAGCGTTTGAAGAAACTTCTTCCGTCTCTTCCTCAGGCGGCGGCATGCCACCCCCAGGGGCGACACCTGCCTCCAAACCCAAAGGCACTCGGGCCACCGAGGCTTCACCGAGGTCGGTGACCCTCTCAAGCTCCTCCTTGTTTTCGTTGGTGCATGTTCCTTCGTAGGCGACGTCGCAGTAAAACCAGTACACCTTTTTCTCGTACTTGTCTCTCCTATAGGGCAGGTGTGCAAGGAAGGTACATGCTATGTGTGCAGTGCACAATGCACATAGGTGGTCGGGTGCACTCCCACTCTTTTCCGACCTGACATGAGTTTTCCGGTTCTCTTTCCGGAAGCAGAACTTCCGAATCGCTGCTCGGCGTTCCCTCGGATGACTGCTGATGCAGCAGCACTGCCTGTCAAGAAAAACACACTCCCGAAACAAGTGAGACAAGAGTCTTGCTGAACTTCAGCTCATCTTTCATGAGCTGCTCCGTATAGAACCCTGACTTGACCTTGAAGCGGTTGCTCCGGAGCTGGGTGAAGCGATGAGTGACTCTCTGGCAGAATGCATCCTGCTCATGGGAAGCGAAAGATTGAGGGATAGCGATGATAACAGCTTGTGCGTGCAACCGGTGCCGTCCTTGTCCTCCCCGACCTCGACCAAAATCTTGGCCAATTCACGGCGATGTGAACCGCCCTTGACCCAGAGCTTGTGTATCTCTTCTGGCACCAACATGCCTCGCTTCTTTCTCCGGCAAAGCCGGCGTAGAACTTGATCAACTCGAGCAGCTTCGGCCTTCGTGTCGACCCGTTTGGAAGCCTTAGGTTTGCCGAGTGGAGAGTGTTGCTGTTTGGAGAGGCCAAACATCCCTAGACTAAGCGACCTTCAGGATTGTCAGCCTGGCCCTGGATGATGTTCGCTTGGGCGGAGCAGGACTGCCCGGAGGGCCACGAGAGGCTTCATCATCACTGCCGTCACTGCTTGCGGGAGATTCGTTTCCAATCTCCTTCCACTGGGTAAACTTCGATAGAACACAAAAGCCGATCGCATTCATATTGCACATACTGAAGGTCCTCGGGCATGCCGTCGATAGCACCAACACCGTAGCCGTCCTATAGTAGATCGATATTTAGATCGACATGGAAGCTATAGACATGCAGACATGCACGTTTGTGTTGCATGCACAAGTAGCACAAGCTGTTTGGGCTATCACACACATCTGTGTTGCGATTGAGGGCCATGCCTCTTCAGTGGGGTCTTCCAAGGGCTTCGAATTTGATCGTAGCCACTCACCGATGCGGGTGGGGGTGGAGTTGTCGAGACTGTCTTCGTCATCAGCGGTTGGGGGCGGTTGCGTCCCAGACTTGTCTGGGGTCTGGAATGCTCGTGACAGATCCCTGGGTCGCAGCGGGGATGGCATGTCCTTGGGCAGGTCCTGTTTGTTGTTGGGCGAAAGCACGAGGAAAGGGTTCTGAGCATCTTCTCCAGCGTATTTTCTAAGGGCGGTTGGGCCCGGGTCTGCTCCGACAAGCACCCTCACGGGCGACTGCTTTGGGAAACCTGTCGGGGCAGCAGCATCAGCTCTGTCCAGACCAGCTGGGTCTGAAGACGAGTTTGCTGGGGTTGGCTTTTTGGGGGTTTCAGCTGGGTTCCGTCGGATCTTCGGAGATTTCGGTGAGGCTGGCTTCTTGGGAGATTCAGCTTGGGCCGGTCGGGCTGGACTTGGCTTCTTGGGAGATTCGGCTTGGGCCGGTAGGGCTGGACTCGGCTTCTTGGTAGACTTAGCTGGAGTCCGGGCCTTCGGAGATTTTGCTGGGGTTGGCTTCTTGGGAGATTCGGCTGGGGCCTGGGTCTGCTCCTGAGATTCAGCTGCGGTTGGTTTCTCAGGTGGGGCCGGGGTGTCCTCCTGGGGTTGTTCCGACTCATGGCTCAAAGGTTTCTTCCTCTTGAGCTTCTTCCCACCACTTTTGGTTGCAGGAGTCTCCGTGGGAACTTCTGCAGCAGCCGGATCAGGGGCGAGCACAGGCTTGGCACCCGTTGAAGCGGCTTCCTGCACAGCTGTGAGGTCGGCCAGGAGCTGTCGAGCCTCCTGCATGAGGTAGATTCTTTATGATATCTACATATTGAGTTGATAGATGCTCATATGACATCAAGCACGAGCTCTGAAGCTGGCTTCCTTGATCTTGTCCTCTATAGATATCGGCTCTGCCTTCACAGCCTTGCCTTTCTCCAGGCGGCTCGGATCAGAACAGCTGCTCGCCCCCCTCTGGAGGCCACTGGCTGCTGCACGGGTCTTCGGCTTTTTAGCCATGATCACAAGAGTCAAACACCGAAACTGATCCTTGATTGAAGGAATATAAGCACGGCACCGGAAGTTGCCTACAGCTATACGAGCATGCAACACATGTTGTGTACAACAAGCAAAAGTAAAGGCAAAAATGGCCCTACGGCTTTTTACGCCACTGCTACGGGCTTTTACGTCACTGCTACGGGTTTTTACGTCACCGGGTTTTGCCACCATTTGGTGATTTTCAGCACAGAAGCTCGACAAATGACATCAAAATACACCGGAAATGTCTATATAGCCTATGATAGCTGTTCTGACATGAACCCACCTGCTTGACGTACCTATATGTCTGCTAAATAGGGACCGATGCACTATCGAGCTTCTATGAATAATGCAGCTGTTGAGTCGTCTCGCTCACACGTGGCGACGAGCTGGCCTTGGGCTAGCAGCAGCGGCAGCAGCAGCAGCAAGAGTAGTACTAGTAGTCCGTAGTAGTATAGTCGTAGTATAGTAGTAGTAGTAGTAGTAGTAGTAGTAGTAGTAGTAGTAGTAGTAATAGTAGCAATTGTATTAGTACTATATACTAAGGTGCTAGTAGTAGCAGCATTAGCAGAAGCACGAACACAGGTAGAAGAGCTTCGGGCCGAGGATTGGTTTCGGGACGAGTAAAATCACTAGCATCATGCAGTACTCTGGCACGGTTGGTTCGGAAAGTGGCAGTGCTGGCAGTGGTAATATGAGTAATATACCTGCCATAGGGCCTTATTCGGCTGAGCCACGACAGGACTGGAGACCATATCTTCTGACGATCTCGTCTGGCCGTGGAGGCATCTTCGAGGTCCTGGCATTCGAGGGCTAAGACAGCACTAAGGAACACTACTACTACTACTACTACTACTACTACTACGACGACTACTACTACTACTACGACGACGACTACGAGTACTACTACGAC
>CAJNDV010011891.1:154307-165786 GCA_905221635.1 Symbiodinium sp. CCMP2456
CTACCGCTACCACTACCACTACCGACTGCTGAGCACCTCGTCCTCCGACAAGGGTTTTTGGGTTGTCTAGTTTTCGGCCTTTTGGGGGTCAAGGGGACCTTTTGAGGTTGAGGGTGCTCACGGAGGTTTAGAGGAAAATATGGGGGATTAAGCGGGGCACACATATTAATGCGAAACATGATTGAATTGAACACTGGCCAATATCCTGTCTTCGCTCGAAGACCATCACAATGATACCCCCAGATAACCCACACCCGAAACCTCGTCCCATAAAGCCCAGCCCAAAACAGTGTCATGGTACACATCAGCTAACAGCGGGAGCTTTAAGGCTTTGAGGTTGGGTTTCGTGTTGGGTTGCGGAGGCTTCAGCAGCAGCAGGAGCCCGAACGTTGCAGGAGTTGCATAGCTTTAGTGTAGCCCCAGCAGCAGCAACAACATGTAGTAAAGCATATAGTAGTAGCAGTAGTGGCAGCAGCCGTGACCCGGCCTGCGTGGGGCTTAGGGTTTGGAGGCTTCTGGGCTCGGGTTTAGGGCTTATATACAACATATAAGGCTTATACGGTTTGGGCTTTAGGGATAGCGGGTGCTGGCAGCTAGTGAACAGAAAAGAACGGCAATAACCGTAGCCGGGAAACCCAAACAGCACACTCTGGCTTCTCCCCAGTCGGCGTAGTAGATCACGATGAGCCTATAGGACAAAACCTTGGCAGCGGTCTGTTACGGAAGACTATTTGTGATGTTTTGAATAAAACTCATGCACTAACATGTCTTCTGCAGTTTAGGAGCTGCCCGGCGAGACAGCATGTCAGATAACGACGAAACTTCGGGCATGGCACAGGCATGGCTTTCGGAAGACCACCCATGCAGCGGTTGCTGTTCTCAGCTGGACACTCAGATTGAGCAAGGCACTTCGTGGTCTCGAGCTTTGGAGGTTCATAGTAGTTTAGCACCATGCGAGTGAAGCGGGAGCCATCACCAGAAGAAGTTCCACATGCTGCTTCAATCTACACCACACATGCACTTGAAGCTCTGCAGCACATCACTCTGAAAGCATCATGCGCATACGATGGACCCGTCAGTGTTGTGCATCTGTCCACTAGCAGCCAAAAGACCACATGAGACAACTGAAGAATGAACAACAGGTTCGCGGCGGGGGCACGTCTCGGCTTGCCCTTGAGAAACTTCATGATGTCGATTGGACCTGGCATGTTCGAGCGATTATGCTAATCCTGCAGTACACCAATCTCCAGAAAGCTTTGAAACCATCATCCTAGGCGTCGCTAGAATTCGGCGATTTTGCTCTGCGGCACGGCACGATTGGAGCTGTCAGCACTACCACAGATCGTCCCCGGATACCCGAGTCTAATTGCATGGGGCTAATGCAGGGCCACGAACCTACCTCCCCAAGATAGAAATCCCTATTGTGTATGTTATGTGTCCTAGAGGGAACCCCGTAGTGGACGGAGGAAGGCCCACGAGACCATTGCATCTATATCGCACCAATTAAAAGCTGCTCCTGAATAGCCGGAATGTAAAAAGCACACTCCCACTGAGTCAGCTGTGCACAGAAGATGCAGCTTTGCAAGCTTTGCACACACACAAAAGCGGCGTGGGGCGAGTACTCTCGGAGGAAGCATTTAGAGATGTTGCCGGAGGCAGGACTATGTTAAGTACTTATTATAACTACGATCACGGGCCAGATCTTCGCCTAGGACCTGGGGCCTCGGGGCCTGAAGCCTTCTCGCCTGCAGATTTGGCATCCATTTCGAATCCATCTGCACTTTGCACATCCAAGCGGCACACCGTTGGGCCCCATAACGGGCTCCAAAGGCGAATGGGCAGGACTCTTTTTCGAATTGGCAGCTGCAGCCTTCGGCTTAGCTTTCGCTTCGACAGCCGTTCGCCCTTTGGGTCCCCGTTTCTTGATATTTGTTTCTGCTGGCTTGCTGCTAGCCTCCTTGACATCCTCCGTTGCCGGTCGCCCCTTCTTTCCCACTTTCTTGTTTGGCTTCTCACTGTCCTTGGGGCTTTCAGAGGCTGCATCGGCTTTTCCGGATTTCTTTTTCCCGTTCCCCGTGCCTTTGCCTTTGGCTTTGGCACAGCACGGTTTCTTTGTGTCCCCTTCTGTACCCTTTTGCTTGCCACGGCCCTTAGCTGCCTGGATGGCCGCCTTTCTCGCCTGCCGGAACTCCAACTGATTCTGCGGGCCCACTGCAGCCATCTGAGCAGCCTCCGTAGGCGTCATCAGGAGTATGAACTGCTAGCATGGCATAGATCTTTCGAAACACGAACTCTATGTAATATACCAACAAAACCCTCAGCACCTTTCTCTTCGACCCATTGCTTGACGGTGTGGTAGTCGATGAGGTTGGCTCCGGCGACATCGACATAGGGCAGGTGTCCACCTCCAAGTATTGCCGGCAGGGTTTGTTGGGATTCTGCTCGTTTGTCTAGTACTGTAGCTTGGCGGGTTCATAAGACTACTTCCTGCTGCTATGTTGTATATAGCCAGTATAATGACTTAGCTACATACTGTTTTGGGTACACTTATAAGTATAGTTAGTTGTAGTCGGGTCGTGTGATGAGTTATATAAGGTGCGTATGCGTATTGGGACCTTGCCCGTGCTAAAGTTCCTGGTAGCGGGCTATAAATACAGACTTTACTACGAAGAATAAGTATAAATCTGAGTCATAAGTGGCTGACTGCATATATTGTAGTTAGATTACATAAATATATATGTATGTTAACTAGTTTCGTAGCTAATTAGCCGTAGTTAGCCAGCTATCGCTAGCTATACCTAATTGGTTGGCTGGTTGGTTGGTTGGTTGGTTGGTTGGTTGGCTGGCTGGTCGGTGTCACTTAGTTATATAGTCAATATTGTTTCAGTTCGTTAACCACATTTTTGGTTAGCTAGTTTGCTAGCCAGCTGGCTAACGAGCAGGGTAGTCAACTAACTGTTGTAGCTGGTTGGCTGGTTGCGAAGTCGCTAGTTCACCAGTTAGTACAGTAATTATATCGGGATTTGTAGTTCGGGCTACTACGATAATTGCTTAGCTTCAGCTAGCTAGTTGTTTACAGCTTTGGTTGCATACTGCGGTTGCTTGTTGCTTGCAGTTTTTACCCTATTCATGCTTGCATTTCAATGACTATAGTGCCTCGACTGAGGACAGGTAGTCTATTGCAATATAAACATACACACACACATATATACATATATATTGCAGATCCACACACGTACACGGTGCATCACATAGCTCATGCGTGCAAACACGTAGATCGAGATCTATCAGCACCCATTATACAACACTACGACAGCAAAGCGTCACGAAGCCTAGCTTATGCTAAATCCAAGCTAATGCTAAAGCCAGCCTCATCCGGGTTGACCGGATCTGCAGGACCAGGCTTGGTAGCCGAACCTGACAGCACGGATATGGGCAGCTTATAGGCCTCATAAGTAATATCATGTCAAGCAGGCTAAAGAGCTTGTACTGGATGCTGATTGAGCAACTGGTGCCTGCACTGGCTGGAGAGGAATGCCCAGACCTAGGGTCGTTGATGCTACAACACAGAAAGAAACACCCTCGATCATTGGTTGAGTGGAACGATGAAAAACGTAGTGATGCTTTCTGAGGGTTTGGCGAAATCTTCAGCTCCTCAATCTGCTTCAGCAGACTATCGAGCTCCATCTGCTGGGGCGACTTGGTCTCCCCAACAATCAAGACCTCCTCATTGGCAACCGAAGTTTTCGCCGCTATGCGACGGCAAGGCGTGGTGATTGGCGGATCGGCCGGGGCGGCTTTGGTCTGTTTTGCTGCTGGCTTCTTCATCACTGCGTGGTTCTGCTTGGGCTTCGGCTCGGCTTGCTCTCCATCGGTTTCCATGATTTCTAGTTCTTCATCTTCCTCGCACTCTTCCTCCTCCGGATTCTCTTCATCCTCCTCTTCCGCCTCGCATGTGTCCTTGCCAAACCTCAATGACTGATCTTGGCAAACCCCTTTCAACTTCTTTGGTGAATCTTCCAGGTCGCGATAGTGACGAATCAGCTGGAAAAGCTTTTGCACCTTCTTGTCCTGAGCTTGCTGAGATGCAGCAAGCACCAGCAATTTTGTTCAAATCGAGAAACTTATATATCTACAAAATGGTTTGCACAGATTACCCAAACAAGTTTCTCTAGGGACTTGCTCACGTTTGTGGCTATCGGACTCCCTGCGGTGTGCGTAGCCGAAGAGTTTTCGAATAGCCCACGAATCGTTGTAAATCTGAGTCGGGGCCACTTCCCATGACATTTTGTCGTAGAACTTGGTAACCTCAACTCGATCAGGAAATATCAACACAACTATGACTATAACTCATTTGTTTCTGACTTGCCAAACCATAACAGAAATGCCAAGTACTCCGAAGGACGATGTTCGTGATGTCGCCGATGGCTGGGGTCTTTAAGGACTTATGTTCCTCATAGAGACAATGGATCACGGGACAATTTAGCTCCAAAGCACGTGTGCTCGGCTCCCCAATTAACTCGGGCTCCACCTCTCCCCAAGAAAGCCATGTCAAGTTCGCCTTCTGGCGGCTTTTCGAAAGTGGCAGGTGCTGCCAGGCTTTCGCAACCCGTCCAAGCGGCATGACGGCCCGAAAATGCTACAGTGAAGCTGTCGAACAATCTTTGCATATGCCACCTGTCTAGAGCAGCCTGCGTGTATGAATGAGCAGCTACATATACAAAATGCAAATGGACTCCACCCCAAGCCCAAAATGCTCCGGAGGTTTGCATGCATGTCCCAGACTGTAACACTCCGTGAGCATGTATAGCTATATGTATTGGGCATGCATGTTATGCATGTTCCTTTCTCACACATTTTATACATATATATATATATATGTGCGTATGTAAATGTGCCTCGAAAGCTTCAAGCTGCTAGGCATGTGGCCACATCTACTCACACAACATGTTGATGTTTCGTGCTATGCTTACCCACCTATTCTGTGCATGTTTCCTTAAACCTAACTTAAGCTATCAGACCCACCAACCGTGCAACCTCAAGTATCCCCCATGCAGAGCAGCACAAACGAGAAAGCGAGCAGGCCCACAATTGAAGATGTCGGTCTTCAGGAGGACAAGGCCTGCCAATCGAGTATTATGGTTAAGCTCGGTTCCTTTCGATGTTGACTGAGTGCAGTATCTAGCCAGTGGCTTGTAAGGCATACACTATCCTGCAGGAACATGCAAGCGATTAACCGGTGGGCCTCCACAGCATCTTAGAAGATGAAGTCGTCATCGCCAAGAGCCTGCATTGATCATCGAACACTGCACTTGTAATGCCCTCTCGACATCACCGACCATTCACAAACGGGTCTCTTTTCTCCAAAACATATACCCCTATAACTCCCAAACCTCGCACTCTCCTTCCCGGCCTTCTCCAAGAACACCGTGCCGGCCAGGCACCGATGAGCGATGCATGCGGGATGTGATCTTCTCTTGTAGGGGTGGTTGGGATCACCATAAGCGGGATGTGATCTTCTCTTGTAGGGGTGGTTGGGATCACCATAAGCTTCTTTGGTTGACTTTATGCCCTGCATATTAAGTTATGTCCTCAAATGTGATCATCCGAGACTTTGCGGCACATGCACTGCGGAAAAGAGACCGGTGGCAAGATTTATGTGCGGTGTCCTAAATAAGTGCAACTGCGAGTCAAGGCCGAAGTGGCAAGAAAAGTAGGCAACTATAGCGTTCCAGGTAGGGTTTAGGGTTTAGGGTTTCTGAAATGGAGGTCTGTGTCAAAGCCTTCCGCTCGTAGTCTGAAACTCCCAGTGGGACCATATTCGGGGGTCACTGAAGAGCCCCAGAAGATTGGGGAGACGTCCTCATTATATCTCCATGGCTCAGTATAGACCTGGAACCTTATGAAGATTGTGATGATGATGATGATGACGATTACGAGGTCCTGTCGTATTGACGGAGATGATGTCGTGAGTGCAGCTATGATGACGGCTTGCCGTCGCAACGATAAGCATCGTCAAGTAGCCGAATGCCAGACAGCTAACATGCAGAAGGACTATTTCTCTAATTCAGGGTCCCTTTTAGGTAGGTTTTCTAAGGGTGCCGTGCTCTATTGGGGACCCAAGAAGGCACCCGAATTTAGAGAAGTACCCTCATGACCAGCTACCGGCTTCAGACGGAAACTCCCAGGTCGATGATGCGAACCCCTTGTAATCTAGGGGCCTTAGGGTTTAGGGTTTAGGGTTTAGGGTTTTGGGGTCCATGATAGTATATGTATACGGTAATTGTGAATAAGGCCCCTATATTATAACACCTGTGCTCAACCCTGACGCCCTCTTGAAACCTCAGACTCAGCCACCATCTGGCGGCGGAGAAGACTGTTAACAGAACGCGAAATCTTCTTCAAACAATCCTACCGCCTGAGGAGATCTAATATAGGTGCCTTAATAATTTGAATAGTGTTTTGGGGCATCTAATACTATAATTATACTAAGAAGCCCCAAAACAGAATAGTCAAATTATCAAGGCCCCTATATTACTCGAACAGAGCCCAACTTTAGGCCCGGACCTGAGGGTGTGCGCTGCAAGCTCAAGTCCACTGGCTCAGCGGGGGCATCGTGAGAGAAGAGGGACAGCTGCCTCAGACACAGAAGCAAGCCCCCTTATCGGCTCGAGGGGCTGAGGGTTTAGGGGGGGTTTAGGGTTTACTTAGGGGTTTAGGGTTTAGAGAGTTTCATGTGAAATTACAAGGACTCCTGTCTATTCCGGTCCGGCGTTTAGGGATTAAAGGGTTTCAGGCTTAGGGGTTTGGAGAGTTGTGAAATTCAACTTGGCGAGAGAAAACCCTCCAACCCTAGACAGCCGAGACCAGAGCCTACCTGGAGTGGTCCCTGCTGTACTTTGTGCGCGCTAAAATCACTGCAAGGAGACACTGAGTGGTGCCAGTATGTGTCGGCAACTCAAAAAAATGAAGCAATACCCTGATACAACGGCAGCGCAAATTACAACACGGACGTCCCTGCAAACACTAACAATCATCATTTACATGGTGATGACACGCACTGCGCAACCATCACCACTGTTGTTAGCAGCTCATCAATCCGTTCTCATCACCATTACTAGCATCATGAGCACCATCATCATAATCATCATCATCGTCATAATCATCGTCGCCGTCGCCATCGCCAACAAACTTCATCCTCATCATTCGCGTTAGTGTTTGACATTCTTAGTGACACTGTTCTGACCAAGATCAACAACACAACGAAACACAGACCTCATCATGATCTGCGTCAGCGTCACCTTCACTGCCTTCGGTGACAGCATTAGCGCTTCAACAGAACTACTACCATCAACTCGAGCCTCGCCATGGTAAGCATAGTGATGACAATGGTATGTTTCTTCTGATGGTGATGGTGAGGGCGAGGATGCTGATGATGATGGTGATGACGGTGATGATGATGATGACGACGATGATGATGATGATGGTGATGGTGGTGATGGTGGTGATGGTGATGGTGATGACGATGACGATGAGTGGCACCTGCATCACCAGCATCATGGTCGAAACGATGTGACCATCACCGTGATTGTGATGCTAAACCCTATACCAAGGACATACATCTCGTCATCATAGCCCTTTTGTCACAACTGCACGCCTGCACTGCATGGCTTTGACTTAACCCGGAACTCGTTTCTTCAGCACGACAATGACGCCTTGTACAACCTTTCTGAGCGAAACTCACGCTGAAATCGATGCCAAGACTGGCGATCAAGGGTTCTGACTGCCAGCCCTGGAAAAGGGAAACCTAAAACCTCAAGCCGAAGGTTTTCCGGCAGCTGCGATGAAGCCAACAGGGTCTTTGACACAAAGACCCTTCAGAACGAAAGCGACGTCGGTGGACAGCTTGAAAACGCAATCTTTAACATCCACAGTGTTCGATGTGAAGGATTGTGTGCAGATAGACACGGAAAACTAGATGGACAGGCACAGGCAGATACATATGGATTCTGAGGGAAAGGCAAAGATAGACTCAGACAGATCCCTCGGCGCAATGCTTGCATCTATTCTGCGTCCTACCCCACGCGGTGGACTGCAGCGGTTGGGTATGGAGCAGCCCTTGCCGCTCTGGAAAGCTTTCCGTTGATGCCCGCCTCCAGCAGACCTGACTTTCCGCGGTTGGGTCTCTGGGAGAGGCTGGGAGATTGAGATTCGACTCCAATATAGAGGCCTTAATAATTGGAATAGGGTTGTGGGGTATATGATACAAGAACTATAAGGTTATTATTTAGGCCCCTATATTATGTGGGTTTGAGAAGGGTTCTATGAATGCTGTACAGTGCATGAATGATAACGGCAAGAGGACTGGGCTTTAACGTTGACTACCATGAACAGCGTGTGTAGTCTTTTTTTGCAAACTATAGGGCCTCCATGCTCGGGTATCTGAAACTTAAGTCACTGGACGAGAGCCCAGAGAATGAACCTGCATACCTTTGAGTGCAAGTGTGAAAGTGTCGAAACCGTCGTGGTGCAAGCAGCTCGCCTAAAGCTTAAGGAAACTAACTACATGCAAAACATTGAGACCACGGCTCGCGATCACACCAACCAAAGTGTCTGTTGATGCAACAATCTTCGGAAACTTGCAGGAAACAGGAAAGTTGTGCTTGCAATACGAAGCAAGAAGCTTTTGGCGACAGCGCAGTCATCCGCATAGAACAGAGGTGTCTTGCCAGACATGTCCGTGGCGTTGGCATCCGCCCTCTTCTCCAGCAAATATCCTCGGCCACTACTGCATGCCATCGTTCGTACACATGGAAAGTGTCGTCCTCTCATTCTTAACGCCTCCCGGGAAAAAACAGTCATACAGCAAAAGCCTCTGCATAAATGGCAAACTTAGCCGTAAGAGTAAACCCTCAAGCTGAGATTACCGAAACCTGCGCAAGAAAGCTTAGAGCTGGATCCCAGAACCTACATGCGGATTGATTAGATGTCCTTGAACGAATAACGAAACGTACTTGCATAGTTCGTCCATTCTTAACCACCGCAGCTTACAGTGGCTGCTATGCTCAACCTCAACTTGCTTAATCACACTCTGACTGCTTTCCCATAGCCCTACGAGTCCATGCACCCATATATAGTATATACATGTTTAGGCCTCGCATACTCTCAGGGCCAAAGCACGTAGTCCTTGAACTCCGAACAACACCGAAACCCTAAAAGCCAAACACCGCCGGCCAAAACCCCAATAATGAACAGCCCCAATAGACACTAAACCCCTTCACTAAAGCAGCCCAACAAAACACCACCCCAAACCCTAAACCCTAAACCCCTAGACACTAAACCCTAACCCCTAAACCCAAACCCCTAAACCCTAAACCCTAAATCGTGCGAGCGTCGGACGACGGAAAGCTGACCCCTCCGTGCCGCTGCCGTGAGGGGCGGAGTGCCGTCGGCGGAGCGTTGCTCCAGCTGGGATCGGGCCTCGAGCCTTTGGCTCTAGGGTTTAGGGTTTAGGGTTTAGGGGTTAGGGTTTAGGGGTTTAAGTTTTAGGGTTTAGGGTTTAGGGGTTCAAGGTTTAGGGTTTAGGGTTTTAAGATTCAGGGTCCAGAGCTTAGGGGGCCTTAGTTTGGGGTTTCGGGTTTACCTTAAGAACCCCAAACCCACTTGTTTGTAGGCTCTTATTATAAACCCTAATATGGGATTTATAGGGACCCTACAAAAAAGTAGGTTTTGGGTTCTTGAGGTAGTGTTGCAGGATGCTTCAGGGTTTGGAGGCTTCTCTCTGGGTTTTGGGTTTGGGGGCGTGTCCAAGTTGTTGTTCTGCAACTGTTGGCGTAGGAGTCCGGGTGCTTGCTGGTACTAAGGGTTTACTGCTTGGGCTTTGGGGGGGGCTTAGGGGGATAGTTTTCGGGCTTGGGGGTTTTGTCGGGGTTTCTGTCGGTCCGAAGTTTAGGCTGCGTTCAGAATCGAGACTTGTCTGCAGGCTTGAGGGATACAGTGCTTAAGCGTCGTCTTGCTGCGCGGTAGCTGATTGCCAGAGAGACAAAGGAAGCAACTTTCGAGTCTGAGGGTTTGCTGCCGAAATCCCCATTAAGCCTCTGGGGTGGTGTGAGGGTTTAGGGTTTTGGGATTGCGGCTTCAACGCCTAACCCTCAAATCCTAAACCAGGGGAGGGCTTCCCTGCTTTACGACTTGGGGCTCATTGTCGTGACTGTTCAGGGCTGTCTCGAGGGTATGTCTACGGTGTAAGCTCTGCCCAGGTGCAGATGTCTGACCACATGCAGGTGGCCCACATCAGCAGCGATAAAGAGGGGCGACTGGCCAATCCGGTCCGCTTGATGCAGGTCGGCCTCTGCAGCCACCAGGCAATTCACGACCTGAGGCAGCAGCGGCAGTGGCAGCGGTAGCCGCAACAGCAACAGCAACAGCAACAACGAGGGTAACGAGTCTTGCTGTGCGGCTGTGGTGCCGCACTCTCTCGCTCTCTCTCTCTCTCTCTCTCTGTTTTGCTGCGGGGCTTTTGTATTGACGATGATGCTCTTGCCGAGTGACATCCAGGTAGCCTTTCCCAGCGGCGATAAACAGAGGCGTGTGACCGTGTTGATCGGCTCGATCCTTTGCCGCCCCGGCTTCCAGGAGGTAGCGCACCACCTTGCCACTTCAAGACGAGACTGTTGATACAGGGAGGGACAAAAATAGACCCGAAACCATCTATAGGATCCTGGTCTTGATGAACCCCAAACAGGATCCTTAACTTTCGGGAAGTTTGTCTGTTGATCGTTAGGGGAAGCGCGGGTGAAAGCCTGAGGATGTTTAACGATCGAAAAATTCTCTGGGATGGGGGATACGCAACTGAGGGACCTTAACTGAGAAAAGTAAACCAGCATAAATCTCTTCAGGCTGGACCAAGCCTCAACGCAGCCTACATGTACAGCGCTGATCAAGGAGGTCTGGCGATAGCGATCCTCCTTGTTCGGGTCTGAGCGTGCCAGGAGCAAAGACCGGACGATCTCAACCTGCGCAGGTGCACCCCCACTCAAAGGACCATGCGACTGAGCAACCAGGGTTATACGAACAAGAAAACCATAGATGAACACAGAACAATCGTATAAATAAACACACATATAATATAGACATAGATAGATTAATGGATAGATAGATAGATAGATAGATAGATAAGTTGACATATAAATAGATACATAGACAAATAGATATAGAGAGATAGATGGATAGATAGGTAGATAGATAGATAGATAGATACATACATAGAAAGATAGATAGACAGACAGACAGCTAGATGGATAGATCGATAGGTAGATGGATGGATAGATAGATAGATAGATACAGGCAGTGGTGAAAAGCCGAACCGACCCTTCTGGAAGATACTAGACCCCTTTGAACGCTCCGGTTAGGGCGAAGGCAAAGAAGTCACGACCAAAAGCGGTGCAGTAACACCCTTGAACGCACAGGATAATGGGAA
>CAJNDV010011891.1:165886-184593 GCA_905221635.1 Symbiodinium sp. CCMP2456
TAATGGGGCGGGGAAGCACCCAATGTATGTAGATATAGATATATGCATATACATACAGATAGGTATAGATATAGATGGACATATAGATATAGATATAGATACAGATATTATGGATATGGATACAGATACGGGTATGCGTAAATATAACTGTTGATTATCCTTGTAGACACAAGCCTCTCTAATTCTTTCAACTACACTATTTCCCTCGTGTGTGTGTGTGTGTCGTTGATCGTTAGAATTAGAATAGAAACTCAAATCCCAACCCAACGGTATGAGAAGACCCCACCTCGCCCGGCAGCCAAATGCAGCGGCGTCCGCCCGTCCATGTCTGCTTTGTCAGCCATGGCACCTGCCTCTCCGAGGGTTCTGAGGGCTTCATGGGCTTCTGTGAGCTGTCGGATGAAGGGGCCCAGGGAATTCGAGGCTTCAATTTAGGGTTTAGGGTTTAGGGTTCAAACATAATATGGGATTGCGGAATTCGAGTGAGTGGCCGGTCAGTGGCGGTCTGTAAAGCCTCCAGGCGCATAGAGCAGAATCCGAGACGAGTTCAAGAGCCCCTCGATCGATCAACGTGCGGTGCAGAAGGACTCAAACCTCCACCCCACACCTCACACAAGAAAAATACGGCCGCTTCGATGGAATGTCGGTACGTGGTAGGAGAAGCCGCGCTTCCCCCAACGATCCCAATATGGAGGTGCGGGTACCAATGAGGCAGCAGCTATTTTACCCAAGCTCTTCGTCTGTTCAGCGATCCAGAGGTGAGGGAATCCCGGGTCCCCTAAGTGAGGCTCCTTTGTAGGAATATGGGCGTTTTCGAGGCTTAGCTTATCTTGCAGAACACTAGGTCACCCTTAACCCTAAACCCTAACATAGATATGGCAAGGGTCCTCAACATTTCGGTCTGTGTGGGCTCCCTTCCTTTAAGGAGTTTCAGGAATTTTCTCATCAGGACCCTGTTTCGGGAATTTTCGGGCTGTGAAAGTCGTGTCTTACGCCCTAAAACCACAAAACCCACACCCAGCATTCTAAACCACGGATTCTCGAACCCTTAAAGGGCCTTTCGAGGAGGCCCACTAACCCCAAACCCTTAAAGCACCTTTCAAGGAGGCCGAATCGTATCTTTTGGCCTTCAGGAGGTATTCGACAACCTCGAGGTTGCCATCGCGCGTGGCCACAGACAGCGGCGTTCGGCCCTCGTCCTCGTGCGACAGGGAGACAGGGGAGCACCCCAAAGGATTTGGGATTTATGGTTTCAGGTTTAGGGTTTGGGGTTTAAGGTAGGGTTTGGGGCTTCCTGGAGCCTTTATGAACCATAACCCTGAACCCTAAACCCTAAACCCCTGTACTATAACAACGATAGCCAGCCACATGCGGCGAAGCTCGGCCTCTGAGGCTCTCTAGGCTTGTGGCTTGCGCTCGTCGTCCTCTTTCATAAGCCCGGGAAGCCCTGCAACTCAGCAGGTAGCATTGGGAGCTTCATGGAGGTGCAATGTACAGCATAGTATAGTATAATCTAGTAATAGTATAGTATGCTATATATATATATATATTATGGTATGCATAGCAGCCTTCTTAGTAGTTACACGGGGCTTTCGCGCATTAGACCCATCCTCCGAGATTCAATGCAAACAACAGAAGAACTCCTCCAAAGTCCAAAGAACCTGGCCCCGAAATTCTAAAACTCTGCACCCCTAAAAGCCTGAAGCCTGAACCCTAAACTCTGCACCCCAAAAGCCATCAAATCCTAAAGCCGCTCACCCCTCAGGCCCTCAAAGCCCACGCCCCAGAACCTCAACAGCCTTGTCTACTTACAGGATCCTAGGTCCTTGTAAGGGTCGAAGGAAATAAAGAATATAATTGTAATTATATGTGACTGTGCCTCAGTAAGCTACGTATAGCCTAGCCTTACGCACCTACCGAGTCCCCTGTACCCAGAGAACATCCTCTGACCTTAAGAAATTGAGCCCTTCGGACAGCCGTGCGACAATTTTGTTTTAGAAAAATGCGCAACTTGAAAATAAGAAATCCAAGGTACCCTGGACTCGGCGAGCCAATTTCTTATTTTGCTCTTCTCATTTCGCCGGTTTTGTTCGCACAAAAAAAGAACCAAGAAACTAAGGGCCTAAGGGACTCGATTTCGTATTCCAAAACCTGGACAGTTTCTTGCGCCGGCCAGAACACCTCAAAATAAGAAATCGAGCCCCTCAATTTCTTAAATTTAAGAAATCGAGCCCCGAAATTTCGTATTTTGGTGGGTTTTTGTGCATATGACAAAGTCTTAAAACGCCTTTATTAAGCCCTTATGGAGCCCCTGGAGCCCTCCAAGGCTGTTATCGGGGCTTGATAAAGCCCTTATAAAACGAACCACCAAAATAAGAAATTGAGGGGCTCAATTTCTTATTTTGGTGGGTGCTGGTAAGGGCTGAATACAAGCTGTATACATATCGATATGGCTTGAAACAAGCCTAGTCGAAGCCATTCCCGAGTGGATAAGCACATGCGCTAGAAGGGAAGCTGCTGTGGGCTCGAGCCTCTCGGTCTTCTGTGCGGTTAATTTTGGAGCCTGTTCAAATTAAGGCATTTGAGTTGGAAACTCCAGGGTACGTTCAAATCCAGAAATGTACTTCTTACTAAAAAAGGTGCGCTTCAAGACTAAGAAATCGGCCCCCCCCTCACGAAAAAATAAGTGTTTCTTAATCGGCGCTGTCGCTGTAGTATAGGTAAGTATTAAGGCCCCCATGTTACCAAGTCCATGGACCCTCAAAGGACTTGAGGCCAAGAGTCGGTGCAGCGATCTTTGTCTGCCCCGGCTGCAAGCAGGAGCTGCACCGCGGCGGCATTGTCGCCTTGGGGACCGGAAACCAAAAAAGCGAAACAGCAGACCCCGAATATCCCCTACCTCTCGAGGACTTTGAGGTTAGGTTCGGGGCTCAAGGCCTTACTCGGGCTTTAGGGCTTAGGCTTTGGCCTTCAGGGATCTCTTCCTTGTCGGGGATCTCGGGTCGCTCTCTTGGGGACTCGGAAGCCATGGCACTTACTACACCGGCTCGACAACTCGACAAGTACATGTCCCTGTGTACGGCTACAACTACTATCAGTTACTATCAAAATTTGAAACTGGTGCTTAAGGGCAAACCCTATTGACTCAATGCCAGGCATCCCAACAAGTAGCTTAAAGCTGACTACGGATTCACGGACAGAGCTGCTAGGTGTTTCATGATTCTGGCTTTGGCCTTTGCGCGCGCATGTGCGCAATCCCATATGAAATACATCGCTTCCACTTGCTGCAGTATCGCCATTGCAATACCTGCCGGGGTGTAGGGCTAGCCAGGGGTTCCATCCATGCTTGCCAGATGCTGTGTGCTGCCCAGATGCTCTCTGCTGCAACGAAGAGAGGCGTGCGCCCATCTTCCGTGGCTTTGTCCTCGTCAGCTACACTATATAATCATAATAAGGAGCCCCCCCAAAATAGTATGGCTAATTATTCGAGCCCCTATATTAGGGGTAGTTCTCTAACTTAGGGGCCCCGCAGGTTTCAGACACTTATCTACAGACCGACACAAAAGGCGCTGCAGCGTCTTGGCCAAGCCCTGAAGCCAAAAGCCGACAGCTGAACTTCAGAGACGAAGCACTGAAAGCTCCCGTGAACTTCTTCAGATGTCGTCATGGAGGTGTATAGTATAGTAATAGTATAGTAATAGTATAGTAATAGTATAGTATAGTATTAGTGCGGTCTTTCAGTCCATGGACAGCTCAAGTTAGACCAGTTTTTAGCAAACTGGGGTCTGAGACGGCATGGTCCCAGGGTTCGATCCACAGTGTTTGGGGCTCAGGGCCTAATGGGTGGTAGGCCTACAGGGGTTATATGGACTTGTGCTGTGAAGCGCAGCCACTCCTGCAGCGCTACAGCGAATTGAAGCATAAACTGGCACGTGGTCTACTCTGGGGCTCGGTGTCCTTGTCCGCTCCCGCTTCCAGCAAGCATCGCACACAATGCACCTTTGTGAGAAGGTGAAGCTGCTACACATTGCAGCGCGGGCAACCGACTTGCAAACCCGGGAGATGCGCTGTCCTCTGAAACGGCCAAGCCACGGACACAGGCGCAGCAACAGACAGCGGAGTCCGGCCGTGCTTGTCAGCCTGGCCACTTGCACTGCACTCAAGACAAGGAATCCGAAGACACTTGACACCGACAAGGTGCAGGGAGGCTCTGTAGATAAGTTGGGAGACAGTACTTTAACACACATGGCCGCCATGATGATGATCATCATCACCCTCCCCCCGATTTGTTGCCTACTTCGAGTGTGAAACTCAGGGCGATTCAAGGCATGTGTCTTGCGGGCGGCCGTCCAAAATCTAGCTTGGGATGGTGCTGATGCTGTTGCTGTTGCTGTTACCTCGGCAGAGTCAAAACAGCATCTTCTTGGCCCCTCCCTGCGTCACCCCCTCCCAAGCCTCATTGATCGGTAGACTTGAGGACCCTTCGCAAAGCAGAAGCCCACCCGAAACTTGAAGCAAGAAAACCCTGCGATGCAGAGAAACTGTGAAATTCCCAAACTCGGCTGAAAGCAGCCATATTGCCAAACGACGTAACAAAACACTAGGAAACTGACTATGAACGTCAACAAGGATTCAAATCCCAAATTCCAGGGACACGAAGACATGTTGGTTGAACTCGGATTTAGGGCGAGTTTCGAAATCCTCAATGTCAGAAATACAGGAAAGATCGACATCTTATCCTCCTCCTCCTGCTCCACCTCCACCTCCACCTCCTACTTCACTTCTACTTCTCCTTCTTCTACAAGTACTGCTGCTTCTGGACTGCTACTACTACGACTGCTACAGCCGCCACCCTGATCTTTACGGCTTCCTTGCCTTGTTCGTGTCAGCTGCAGCTTGCAGCAGACCTGCGCGGCATCATGCGGGACTTCCCTCAGTTCCCTTTACCTGACTCTACCGAACTAAAGCAGAGATTAGAGCGTTACGAGTGGGAGGTGCTTTGGTGTGCTGGACCAAGTCTTTTCGGACTGTAGAACATCTGCATGAAAACAAGTCTGAGACTCTGAGACGATTCTCCGCTGTACAATTATACTTCATTCGTCGGCTTGTCGGGTTTGAAGTGAAAGCGGGGGGCGGGTGTGGTGGTGGTCGTGGTGGTGGTGCTGGTGGTGATAGTGCTGCTGGTGCTACCGGCGCCACGGGAAATGCGGCGGTTGTTGTTGTTGTTGTTGGTGGTGGTGGTGGTGGTGGCGGCGGTGGGGGCGGCAGCGGTGGTGGTGGCGGTGGTGGTGGTGGTGGTGGGAGCCTTGGAAGAGGAGGTGGCGGTGTTGTTGTTGTTGTTGTTGTTGTTCTTGGTGGTGGTGGTGGTGGTGATGGTGGTGGTGGCACGTGCCCTTTACAGCAGGCAACCACGATGCTGGGGAGTCGCCTGATATATCCCTGGGACGAGTCTTTCGCAAATAGAATCTCGGACACCTCACATCCCTGTGCCCTATATCTTGAACCTGGGAAACGATTCTGCCGAGCGTCTTTGCAACACCGGCAGATGGGCATCCTGCGAGGAGCAGAGAATGCCAAAAGCCAAGCGAATCCAAAGGTGATAAAAGGGCCTTAATAATTCGAAAAGGGCTTGGGGTATACTATACCATAAGCCCCTGTCTGCGAAAGCTCCCCCGCCAAGCATTGCCTGTCAACCGACCGACATTGCCCCGCTTTGCCTGTGCTGCCACGAAGAGCGGTGAGAGGCCTGTCCTTGAGCGATGAGAGGCATTTGAAAGGCAACGATGCCTAGAACCAGAGTTCTGCAGAGCTTTAGTCGCTGTAGTCGAACGTGCCTGTGTGTAATGGGCGGCCTCCTCCCGCTTCGTAGTCCGTAAACCATATCACGAAAACATTCAAGCATTGCACAAAAGCATTGCTACAGCTGCTGCTGACACAATAACTGTCCTTACTTACTACTGGCCATGACAACTGAAGATACAACAGCACCTCAGCAATTACTCCTTCTCCGCCTGCTGCTGCTGCTGCTGCTGCTGCTGCTGCTGCTGAGACGACGACGTATATAATCCCACTTCTACTTCTACTGGTACTACTCCTGCTACTTCTACTGCTGCTACTGCACCTGCAACTGCTTGCTACAGTATCACATGCCTGGCAATGTCAGTGCTTCGGATCGCATTTTGGAGGATTGCTGCAACCACGGAGTCCGATCCACATGCTCCACATCGGCATGTGCCGCAAGGAGGAGCTGGACCATCTCACTGTTGCCTCGCTCCATGGTTCACATCGCTGACGGCTCCAGGGTCTTACTGGCACCCAGTGACAAGCAATGCAACTATGGCTTCGGCGTCGGCCGAACATAGTCCTAGTCTGAAGTTGTTTTGTTGGCCTTGACATGCTGCGGAGAAAGCACCCACATTGACATGCGTCTTAGGATGCCTGCAAAGGCCTCGGGTCGTCTTTTAAGCTAAGTCTGGGCTTTCAGTTGTTCATGTGTGGGTGCTGGAATGCCTTCCAAACAACCGTCCGACTGCGTGGTCACACATGTCAGACGAAAGCACGCACCCGAGAAGACAGAGGGTATTCGAAGTCTTGTAGTTACTAGTTGCTAAATGGGTGATTGGACTTCGAAACTAGCTTGTAGGGCGATGAATAAAATAACTCGCAAGTACAACCATGATTATCTTGCCTCTTCGAAATTATTTATGCCAATTTCGAGGCGCTTGCACGCACTTATAGAATAGTAAGGCTTGCGACCAAGCTCGTAAGAAAAAACGGCGACAGCCTGCGGCAGGCTCTTCCATGCTTCGTGATCTGGGGGTTTCCGAAAATAGGGGACCCTAATATGGTACCCTAAATAATAGGATCCTTATTATAAGGACCCCCAAAGTAAGGTACCCTAATTCCTGGAAACTCCCATCTATGATCTAGGTGGACAAGCACCCAGACAACAACGCTGCTGCGCTGAACGCAAAACCCTGCGGAAATAAAGCCAGTGCACTCCCAAGAACCCTGGACAACAGCCCACTTCGTATCTCTACCGAAGGGGGGCCTGCAGCGCTGGCTTTCCACAATGGGCTTTCCCCGCAGGGATCGCTGCAGTTGGGATCCTGGAATTTGCTCAGAATGTCCTTGGCTGCTTGTGTTTCGGAAGTACTTCAGGATAGTGGCTCTGCCTTTCAGGACTGGGAATGAGGCTCGACGTGCAGCATTTCTGCAAGACACCGCCAGAAGGGCCCTGCGAAATTCACCAAGACACACTCCGAGGCCCATGCTCCTAAGCCCGAAACCCTACACCCCAACCCTCCAAGCCCAAGAAGCCCCTGAACCCCAAAACCCTACAAAGCCCAACAGCCCCAAAGCCCCAACTCCCCCCCCCTCCAACACACAGAACCCCAAAACGTTACAAAGCCCAAAACCCCAAAACCCCAACTCCCCCCCCCCGCTCTAACAAAAAAACAAAAAACCCTACAAAGCCCAAAACCCAAAACCCGAAAACCCACCCCCTCTAACAAAAAACACAAAAAAAAACCTATAAAGCCCAAAACCCCCCAAAACCCAACTCCCCCCACTCTAACAAAAAAACAAAAAAACCCTAACCCTAAACCCTAAACCCTAAACCCTAAACCCTAAAGCCCAGCACTCCGAAAGCCCAGGCTCTGACACGACATCGACCTGTCCCCTCCCGGCTCCTCGGAGGAGCTCCTGAAGTGCTTCGGCTCTTTCTTTGGGGGGCACAACGGTTTTAGGGTTTAAGGTTTGGGGTTTAGGGGTTTAGGGTTTAGGGTTTAGGGTTTAGGGTTTAGGGCTTAGAGTTTTGGGTGTCTTTGGGGGGATGTGGGGTTTTTAGGCGTAATTTTGGGAGTTAGCGTCAGGTTTGGGGTTTGGGGGTTCAGGTTAGTTGGTGAGGGGTTTAGGGCTGAGGCCTGGGGCTTTGGTTTTTGCTCGGTCTTTAAAGCACGCTCGGCTGAAAGCATCTAGGGTCTGTGGTTTTAGTGATTTTCTTTCAGAAGGTCCTTAACGATAGTACTAAGGTGCTGCAACAAGAGGACTGTGCTTTCGGTCGGATACGTCATCCACTCACCCACAACACCTGGATCTTCAATCAGATGATCCAAAACGACCCTTGAGCCGGCTGTCGATGGCCACAGCAGGCATGGTAAATGCAATAATCGTAGAGTCGTAGTCTTTTGTTAGGGCTTGCAGGCACTGTTGCACTGGTAAGGGGTATATGCTGTGCAGGTGGTTTTGGTTTCTGTACAGCTACATACCGCTGAGAATCGCAGGGAGCATGGCTGTGGAAAACCCTGAACCTTTGCTGAAGCCGTGACATTTACAAAGAAGTTCGGCGGAAATCAACGGCGGACCGACATTTACAAAAGCCCAACACAGTAGCTCAGTAGCAATGCCTTCGACTACGAACTTCTCGAGAAGCCTGTTCTTCACTCAGAAGAAGCCTCTCCCCGAGGCTCAGACTCACATGGGTAGTTGTCAAAATTATGGTCCCTATTGGGGTACCCTAAATAATAGGTGCCGTATTATAATAAGGACAAAAAAAGGGACCATAATTTTGACAACCACCCACATAGAGTGCTTATATTGCTAGTTACCCTGAAAAACTGTAGCTGCGTCGTTGACCGTACGTGTGGACAAAAGCGACCCCGAAGCCTGCGCCCTGCACTCTTCTCCTCCTTGCAAGCCTGCTGAAGAAGCTGGAACGCCACCTGCAGAATCTACGCAGCACTGGAACGTCGTAGTCTCTGCGTATGCTAAGTTGTGGTGTGGTAGAGCATACTGCAGTTTCCTGAAGTGCCTTCGTACTACAAATAATAACTTATAATTACAGTGTACGGTACAGTAGCACACTACAGTGTCTTCTACTCTGGAATGGCACGACGGTGTGTGTTAGGTAATACTAATCCAGGTCTGCCCGCTGAAGCCTAAATATTCGAAAATAAGATCCTCTTCGGCCCAGCAAGGGGACATCTAAAACGTCCCCAAGACCTAATTCGAGGACAAGCTTCTGCGAAAGCATTAACACAAGGAATGCTGCGACTGCTAGAAGTTAGCATGCTGCCGAAGCGACTCTTCCCAAGAAAACAAGCCACAGCTGTAATTGCTGCATGTGCGTTTAGGGTTTGGGACAGCCTTGAAGCACGTCCTCTGAAGTCTGGCCCCGCAAAATCAAAACCCAATCCCAAGTGTAACAAAAGGGTTTTGGTGTATAATATACTATAATTATAATAAGGTACCCCCCCAAATATTTTAGGTAACTATTAAGGCCACTACATTAGCCGAGCCTTCACTTCCAGGGGTCTGCCGAGGCTGTCCCAAGATCGCTTCTCGGGCATGACCTCCTCGACACGAGGTACAAGGCATAAAGCTTAAAGGTGGGTTTAGGGTTTAGGGTTTAGGGTTTACACGAGAGTTCATGCACGGTTCATATAGGGATGCTCCCAAGGTCCGACAGTTTCTCACGCGGGCTGTAGGATAGGAGGATAAGATGATCAGAACCCCAACCCTATCACAATGTCCGAGCGGCCCCCATGTAAAAGGCACAACGACGATCATAAGCGCAATACTACCTTACAACCTATTACGAAAAGGGTCCTTAATACTTAGAATCGGGTTTGGAGGTATTTGATACTAGAAAGGTAAAAAGGAACCCCAAAGACGTATCGGGAATAATTCAGGTTCCTATAGTAAGCCCAGAGTCGTCTCCCAGAAGCAGCACACAGCAGAACCGCGTGCGACCGGTCTGAGCAGCCAACAGCCCTGGGATTTTGGCTTCTTTGTGGAAGCTGGAGCTCAGTAGGTTGGGGTTTAGGGTTTGGGGTTTTGGGTTTAGTCTGTTTGGGGCTAAGGGCTTAGAAATTTTGGGGGGTTTAGGGCTGACGTTGGGAAGCTTCTCAACTTGAGCCGTCGAGTAGAGACCAAACCTCCCCTGCATAGCGGCCCTTCCCGAGAGGCCCTCGAAGGACAAGCACCGTGAACGAGTCCTGAAATGTCCTGAAATACCAGACTGCCCTACACCACAATATGAGCCGCCAGAATCGATCTTATTTCCGGCAAAACCCCTAAGCCGGCAAGTCTATACCACAGCCAACCCTCTACAGTTCGTCAAGCCTGAGCCTATATGCGTGGAGTCCTAGACACGCGTTTGCTGTAGGCTTTATACAAAAATGACTGAACCGATGACATACGCCCAATAGGTTTGAAGCTCCTGTCAAATTGCAGTAGGATCCTGCTTTCCTGTTTCAGTCACCGAAATGTTCCGTCACTCGCATTGTGACCTCCCTGTATACCCCTAGAAGCCCATGTGCCCATATAATCTACAGTAGCTTACTGTCCCTGTAAAACCACAGTGTAGCAACCCGTCACATAAGTAACTGGACATCTCGGGTACACATACAGGTCTCAACAAGGCGTAATGGTGTTCCCCTGGCCCCTTTTAAAGAAAGTTTCGAGAACCTGAAACCCTTTGCACCGATCAAGGTCCCTGTTCTACGTAAACCAAATCCCATTGTAAAGCCGCGGGCTTCTGCGGCATCCTAGACTCTCAGGCCCCAAAGCCCTAAACCCTGAAAGCCTTAAACTCTAAAGTCTAAAGCCCCCAACACCCGAAGCCCCAAGGCCCTTTACTTTCAAGCCCTCAAACTCTTGGCCCCTGAAGACCTGAAGCCCTAACAGCCTCTTCGCCGGTAAAGCCTTAGCACCGGACAGGGGGCCTTTCAGGGTTCCAGCCAGGTCCACATCGAAACCGGGATCGGCAGAACTCGGTAGTGTGGGAAAGAGCCAGGGGTCCTTTGGGGTTTCGCGCTTTAGTTGCATTTAAGGGTTTGGGGCTTATGTTTAGGGTTTGGGGCTGAGGGTTTAGCGTTTTGCGCTTTTGCAGCTTTTGGGGTTGTGGCTTTCGGGGATGTCCTGCAGGCGAATGCTTCCCACGATGCACGAGCTCCTGTGGATCCCGGCAGTAGAATCCTCAATAGAAGCACTGCCAATCTGGGACGACCCTCCAATCCTGAGAAACCCACCACGAGGCACAACGACGATACCAAGAAGCGATGCACCCGAAACATTGCGCCAAAAACCCAAGGCAAGTTCGAGGTCGCTCACCGTGGTGGCCCATCTTCAGGTAAGCTCGTACCGTACGGAATCCTGCGAAACTACAGAAGTTCAACATAACTGCCAAAACAAGTCCTAGCTACAACCACACACTGGAACCGGAAACACGTAAACCCTACATGCCCTTCACAGATCAAGCCCTAAGCAAGCTCAACTCGGACAGCCCTGAACGCTCTGAGACACCTCTTGAAAAACTAAACCCTACGCTTCCAGGGACCTCATTATTGGGTCCTTAAGGGGTTAGGGCCCTAACTATAAGGTCCTTGGAAGCATAGGGTAAAGTCAGCTACCGGGGTGCAGATCGACCTCCAGCACAGTGCTTCCAGTCATCGCCGAGACTACCTGGATTTAGGGTGGAGGGTTGAATGTTTCAGGGTGACGACTTTGTGTTACCAGTAGGGTTTCAGGATGGAGGTTAAAGGGCTCAAGACTTAGTTCCTGAAATTGCTCGAAAAATGATGTCGGCTCCCGGCGAATGATTGGAAACTCTCCACAGCTCCACAGAAAACTAGAGCAATGGCGTCTCATCCGGCCATGTGTACGTAGGGTTTAGGGGGTTTAGTTTGGGGCTTGGGGCTTCCAGAGCTTGAGGGCATAGGCTAGGGGCAGCTTGCTTCTACATGGATATGCGGCTGGCTCTCTCTATCTCAGCTGCTTCAAAGGCAAGATACCTATAGTCTCCATCGTAGTTCCTTTTTGGCGATACCTTATAAATTCCTTAATGTATAATTGGTTAAACCAAAAAAGGAACTACAATGGAGACTATAGGAAGCATGTACGTAAGCCGAATCCGTAAGACTGCAGTCGCCTCCCTGGTAGTCTCTCTTGTTCCGTCAGATGAGGCCGCTTGAAGCGTTGCTTGTGGGCAAAGGAACCCTATTACAGTAGCCCTTATCGTCAGGGTTGGTAGATCTGGTATAGGAAACCCTAAACTAAAATTTAAAGGAACTCCAAAACCCTACGAGTTCATGTCCGGGCTGCTCGGATGAGACCACGCTCGTCGGCTGCCGCCGCCGCCGCCATTTTCTCAAAGGCTGCAGCAGCTGGGGGCCATGGCCACGCTAAGTTTTTGGCTCAATGGTGGCGATTCTAACATGAAGCGGCCTTCACATGGAAAGAGGCTCGGAGACATCGCTCAGGGGTTCCTTCCGTTTCCTGCCCTCGACTCGACCTTAGGTCATGGGAAAGCCTTTAGGGCTTCAGGGTTCAGGGTTTAGGGTTTAGGGTTTAGGGTTCAGGGATTTGGGGTGTAGGGTTCGGTGTGCAACTGGTTGTGGGTTGCTCAAAGAAGCAAGAGGTGCAGCCAAGGTCTACGTCGCACGCTGGTGCTATGGGTGGACAAGCAAGTAGCATTGAACATATCATCAAGGTGGTCCAAGACGCAACTCTAACAGTCATACAATGACAATGTCCAATTTTCTTACTTCGTAGATCCTTTCGGACGCCTCTAACCACCCTTAAACCCCGTGCGAATACAGACTCCGTGTCAAGATGCATAGGCTCTGGCAACCCCGAAGTGCAAGCAGCGAACAGTAAACATGTCTACCACAAGACGTAGTCAGCCTCATCACGACGGCAATGGTGAGGAACTGAAGGGATCGCCACTAAGACTTATAGGACATCTGTGACAAGCGATAACTGGTACAACAAGACGCACCTAAGGCAAACACCCGTGGCCACCAGCAGAGATGGGTCGGCCTAAGCATGTCTCATGCCAACTGCTGCAAACGTGATAGTCGGAAGAGCTTCAACAACTGCAAGGCAACACTCAAGCTGTAATTGTTCAGACGCTCAGTGCTACATATACGAGCGACATCGAAGCACGATTATCCGGCTTACTTAGGCCAGGTCAGGGTCAGAAGATGTATCGTGGCTTGCAGCTATCAATGCCAAAATCCTCCTGACAACTCTCCGACATCTACGAAGAACTCAGAGAGCATTGTGTGGCGCTGAACATTGAAGGCTATAAAGGTACTATAAAGGTAAGTCTAATTGCTTTTGGAAAGTTGCCGTACACCCACGTGTGAACTCTGTTTAGGTTGTTTGAGATGCTTCGTCTTCAGATGTCGGAGTCCGCTTAAATGCTTAGGACTGTCACCAGTTGTTTTGCAGGTCGACTGGCGCGGCCTCTGATCCTACACCGCAAACCGGTTTAAGGTTTAGGGTTAAGGGTTTAGGGTTTTAGGGTTTAGGGTTTAGGGTTTAGGGTTTTAGGGTTTAGGGTTTAGGGTTTGTTGATTCAGGTTTCAGTTCATACAATGCGACCTAAGCACATGGAACTTGAAGGCATACCATACCGCTACTGTGTCCAAACAAGAACAAAGCACTGCTGCGGATGACCTTCAGGTATCAGCTCACATCGCGTGCATCAGCAGCAACCGCAGTGGTTCTTGTAAATCCCAAATAAGCCCGCAAACATCAACGCCAGATAAACCCAGCATACCCTAACTCCCGAACGAGGACCTAAAGCTAAAGGGACCCTGAACCTAAAATCCGAAAGTCCGAGATCCATAGCTCAAAATTTCAACCCCTGTGCATCAATTAGTTCCAGGGGATACCTTATAGGATTCTCTACATGAACCCCCAAAAGGAACTACTTTAGGGCCTATGGGTACTAACTCCCTATACTATTTTGAAACCCGATTACTCCACCACGTCAACCCACAATCCGGGAAACCCACAACCCCCCAACAAATGGGTAGTTGTCAAAATTATGGTCCCTTTTGGGATACCCTAAATAACAGGTGCCGTATTACAAAAAGGGACCATAATTTCGACAACCACCCAAATGAAGCCCTCAAAATCCCAAACCCTCCTGGCCAGCTCTCGACTACCAACCCAAGCCCTAAACCCTAAACCCTAATCCAACCCTAAACTCGACCCCCTAGGCACTAAACCCTAAACCCTAATCGAACCCTAAACTCGACTGCCTAGGCCCTAAACCCTAAACTCTGAACCCTAAGACCCTAAAACCCAAGCCCAAAACCCTAAACCCTAAACCAAAACCCAAAACCCTAAACCCTAAACCCCAAAGTCAGCTCTGGGGCCCAAACAGGCACAGAGTCTCCTCAGAGCTGGACTCCGCTCATTGCAACGAGGCCTGGGCGAAGCCAAAGCTCCGGCACGAGCTGGCAGGGGCTTAGGGTTTAGGTTTAGGTTTAGGGTTTAGGGTTTAGGCTCCATTTCTATCATGATAAGCATAATCATTGATATGACGATCACATTGATCTCATTAGGAGTACTAGGAGCTCTATTTTTGTCCTTATAAGCATAAACATTGATATGACGATCATTGATCTCATTAGGAGTACTGGCGGCTCTGCTTAATCATTATAAGCGCAATCATTGATATGACGAACATTCATCTCATTAGGAGTACTAGGGGCTCTATTTTTATCCTTATCAACATAATCACTGATATGACGATCATTGGTGTCATTAGGAGTGCTCGCGGCTCTAGTTAACCATTATAAAGAAAATCATTAATATGACGATCATTCATCTCATTAGGAGTACCAGGGGCTCTATTTTATCATTATAAGCATCATTGTTATGACGATCATTGATCTCACTAGGAGTACTAATGATATTGGTGTTACATGTCACATGACGGATCCTTTGGGCATGTAAGGCTACGGGCGTCGAGGAGCTCTGTTTAGACTGTGGATTATGATGGGGAGGAGGACTTGTCCTTAGGAGCTTACAGACAGTGGGAGAGACGAGCAGCAAGATACATCCTACATAGGGTGACAAAGCCGGGCAAAAAAGATGGATCCCATGCCTGTTGGGCAAAGGCTGCTTGTTCTGTCTCAGGGGGGATGCGCCCCGGAAAACGAACCCTGAGATGGCATGGACGATGACAACGACATGGTAGCAAGAGCAAGAGTTAGGTAGGGTTTGGGGGTTCCTTATTAGATTTGTGGTATAATTAACCCAAAACCCTATTCTGTGCAGGATTTGTCGCCCTCTACTCAAGCGGAAAAGGGTTTGGGGGGATCGGCAGCAGACACTAGTGACTAGTGGGTAAGTAGCTCCCGGCGACACACCTTTCGGGTCTGGTCGTGCTGATGTCCATCGGCAGGCCGCGTTGGGCACCTAAACGAGGGCCTCATGAATCCTCCAAGGCCTACTGTTACTTTCTCTTTAGCTCGTTGCTAAGGCTCGGGATATGATCGTTCCGTATCCTCTGGCTAAGAATTCACTTTGGTTATATGTTTGTAGTATCATTGTTCTCCTTGTAGCCGTGCAATTTACTACGATCTGGGTTCCACAAACTTCCCAGCCTAGGATTCTAAGACCCTCCAACATGCTACAAGTGCTGCTTCTTCCAGGACTCGGTGATCAGTGGTACGGCCCCACAGATTGCCCTGGCGGCTCACCAGAGAAGACGGCCTGGAAAGGGAGCTGCCAGGACGTTCCCAAGAAGAGTTGGGCTTGGGGGTTTGGGGTTTCCTGGAGTTGCAGGAAAACCCCAGATTTGGGCATTCCCTAACCCCTACACTCCGTGATCCAGGGCTGCAACATCTATGAAGGGCTTTGCGAGAGAAATGCGACGCAGGGTGAATCGAGCAGATCAGCTGCTGAATGTCGTTTCATCATGTCAATATTTTTGCATGCAGCCTTGAGAACCGGAGTCGTCGAAGTAGATATCCCTGTCATGTCCGGTATGAAGTTGCCATCTGTGGCAGAGTAGCGCAGCTGAACAGGGATGCCTGCAAGCTTACGCGAGATGTGTGTCGCTCGAGCAGACGATTGTCAAACAAGCCGGGAAGCAGCATCCAAGAGCCATAAGTACCCACACATTTAGAATCACATTGCGAAGGATAAAGCCCAAGGTGCATCTCCGGAACAACTGCGTCGGAGCACCAAGTAGCAACGGAGCCCCAAATCTCTACAGCCCATGAGTACCCACAAACCCAGAAAGCCCAATCTCCCCTAAAGCTGCCTCAACACAAGGTGTCCCTCGGCCTAGCCAAATCTCATCCGCTTGTCTGCTTCGCCAACTGGCCCAGGGCATCCAGAAATCGTCAAACTCCAACGATGCTTACGCTGAGATCGTGGCCTAAACGCTGGAACGGCAAGAGGCTCCTAAAGCCTACGTACACGGTTTAGGGTTTAGGGTGGTACTGCTCCGCAGGATGGCAGCCTGAGCTAAGCTGGGAGACTGGCGCATGGATGCAGGCACAGCCCTACGCGGCCTAAACCCTGAACCCTAAACCCCAAAACCCTACACCCAAACCCTATTTTCATGGACAGAGTCAGAACAAGGCTCCAATCTCTATGACGTCTACCCTCAAACCCCGGAGGCAATGAGATGTAAGCGGTAGTTGCCGGCCCTGAGCTCAAGGAATCAGAGGTGGCAAATGACTGGGATACCTCCAACAAGCAATTCTTGAGCACTCCTCTGAAGTTCGCAAGCCCTCCATCCGATAAGCGGCATGCTGCCTATGACGATGACGATGACCGTGTCACTGACGATCACGATGATGGCGGTGATGATTATGATGACGAAGATGATGATTTGATGGTAATCACAATCTTCATAGTCATCACAACAATACTCAATGACTGACAAGGGCAAGACTAGCCAGATGAAAGTACAAACACTATGGATGTACAATTGAAGCGGCTGGGGAGACTATGCCGGGCCTCCGTTGCCTGTGACCTGACCACTGTTCTCGTGAATGTAGAGGATGGGGTCCTGCAACGCATGGCGGCACCAGGTGCAGATTTATTCTAGCGGCAACGCTTCGGTGAGTGTTCGATCAAGAGTCTCGATATAATGGGACTCCCAGATTTCAGAGCTGCGACGTCTAAGGGTTTCCGGTCTTGGGATTAAGAGTCCGGCGAGTAAGTACCCCATGGTGGACTCATGTTGCAGGTCTCCGAAAATTGCATAGCTGACTTCGATCTTGTTACCCGGCAATGTGGCATCATCACCATCATCACCATCAGCATCATCATCATCATCATCATCATCATCATGGCTATCAACATGGTCACCATCATTGCCATCGTCGTTATCAGCATCAGCATCATCAACACATGATCCCAGAGCCCCTGACTCTAAACTGACCGCACACATCGAGATGGGGGTTTCCGAAAATAGGGGACCCTCATATAGTACCCTGCATGTAGTGTTCTTTTTATAAGGACCCCACCATAAGGTACCCCTTATTTCGGAAACTCCCAGATCAATACCGCAAGACGCAGGTGACGCCTCGCCATTCCGCCTTGCTTCTGCAGCCCCCTGCGGGAGTCACGGGCCGGGGAGTGAAATTTAGGGTTTTTTCTTTGAACTCCTTTTGAACTCCTTTTTCCGAAATTTAGGGTTTAGGGTTTAGGGCTTCAGTGTAGTCCCGAAATTTGAATACGCTATGCACACCTGAGTTTCGGCGGCACAGGTAGATGTACATCCACAGTAATTAAGCGGCGGCACTGCTGGCGGCACGCCCAAGCCCCTAAACCCTAAACTTCCACTGCCTTGGAAAGGGCTTCAAAGGCGGGATTCGGAAGGGTGGGTGGGGATCCCAGTTACAAGCATCCCTTATATCAGGGATCTTCAACCCTCTCTATGCAAGAGGCCACCAACCAAAGAACAAAACCTACAAACCAGGTACCCAAGAGCCTTAAGACATCCGAAACCTTTCTTGAGGCCGCTTTCTGAATGCCGAACCCAAGGCAAAAACACCAAAGCTCGTGGCCTCCAGCAGCTGCATAGCCGACCTCTCATGGATTCAGGGTTTGGGAGGTTTGGCTTTCTGGGATTTATCTAGGGCTTAAAGAGCTTATTTATGCTTTAAGGTCTAGGGCTCAGGAGTCTGAGGTTTGGAAGTTTTGGGGTTTAGGAGATCAGGTTTAGGGGCGGAAGTGCCCTTGGAGCCAAAGTACTGAGAGCCTCAAAATCTCAAAACTCCAATCAAGGCGCCTTAGTGACTAGACTAGGATGTTACAGTGCTGGTGCAGGGACTCCAATATAGGGCTTTGCTGCTTAGTAATGACGATAGGGTGTTGGGGTCGCTATAGCAAAACATAGTTATATCAGGCCGAACAGGGGATATTCTTGCATAGTTGCTTGTACATATATCAAAGAAGCTCTCTGAGACCAGAGCCGCAGCGGCATCCGAGCCAGCACGCCGGAAGACTCGTCGTCCTTAGCAAGACTGTCCGTAACATCTACCCACACATGTATGGATATGTAAGTTAAGTCAGTACACAAAACAGAGTAAATACGTAAGCATCTGTAATGTAAGATGTGTGATTTACATGATATACGTATACACATGTATACACAGACACACACACACACACAGAGACGCCCTGTATATGTTAGAAAGTCCGGAGGCCTGCTTATGGGGCTAGGAACCCACTCCAGCACCGCGGAACTTGAGAAACCCAAGCTCGAAGAGCAGCTCAAGGACTGCAAGGGCCTGTTCGGTCCGACCGAAGTAGAACGAGCATCTTAGCAAAACCCACTTGGAGGTTCATGGGTAGTTATAAGTAGGGTTAATCAGTCCTCTAATATGGGTTATAAGTATAGTTACCCTACTTATAACCCCACTTGTAACTACCCGTGAACCTCC
>CAJNDV010011892.1:0-45285 GCA_905221635.1 Symbiodinium sp. CCMP2456
TCTCTCTCTCTCTTTCTTTCTCTCTTTCTCTCTCTGTCTGCCTCTCTCTCTCTCTTTCTCTCTCTCTGTCTGTCTCTCTCTCTCTCTCTCTCTCTCTCTTTCTTTCTCTCTCTCTCTCTCTGTCTATCTGTCTCTCTCTCTCTCTCTTTCTTTCTCTCTCTCTCTCTGTCTATCTTTCTCTCTCTCTCTCTCTTTCTTTCTATCTCTGTCTCTCTCTGTCTCTCTCTCTCTCTCTTTCTTTCTCTCAGTCTCTCTCTCTCTCTCTCTCTCCGTCTCTCTGTCTTGCTTTCGCTTTCTCGCTTTCTCGCTCGCTCGCTCGCTCTTTCTCTCTCTCTCTCTCTCACTCTTTCTCTCTCTATTATATATATATATATAGCATATATATATATATATGTATATATCTCTTTCTCTCTCTCTCTCTCTCTCTCTCTCTCTCTCGCTCCCACTGCAACTGCCTGTGCACCTCGAGCCCCCCAGCTGTTCCTATCCTGGCTCGAGCAGCATACAGACTCTGAGTATATTAAACACCTTCGAATCAGTTTGTCGTGCTGGGTGAGTAACATGCAATATTTACAACTTGAGGTATTGTCGGATCAGAGCAAGGGATGTGCTTGACTGTGCTTGTGCATGACTGGTCCCACATCCCGCATAGTGGCTCAGAGCTGCAACGTTTAACGTCATACCTATATTTGGAGTGTGTGCTACCGGTGAACAGTTAGGTTTTCCAGCTCAGGTTAAGGCAGCTTCCGACGAGGCTATAATATATATATATATATGTATATATACATATGTATACATATATATATATATACATATTCAAATTACCACGAGGATGTAAGCATTCCCGAAACAGATCTGAAGAATTACTTTTCCAGTTCAGGTCAGCGCAAGCCAAAACAAGCGCGCAACAGCTCCCACATGATTGAAAAGAGCATCACGCAAAGATCAATTCGTAATGCAGGTCAATAACCCCAGACCCCAGTCCCTAGGCTCTAGACCCACCTGGTGTTGTCAGTTGTGATGCAAGCAAGGCTTCTGCGATGCCAACTTGACGCTGTCAGCATAGAATCGCTGCACGAGTTTCTTTCGACCAAGGACGGGAGTGCGGCCTGTGTAGGGTTGCACACACGTGTGCGTGCCTGCATGGGTGCTTGCGATTGTTTGCATGGGTGGGTGTGTGTCCTCGTCTGCGCGAGCCTGCATGGTTCGAGCTGCTGGCAGGAGAAGGCGGCCATCCCCGACAAAAACGATATCTTCTTCGCAGTCATCTCCGCGCGGCGCGCGAAGTTTGATGAATGCTTGCAGGACGTCCGTCCTCGCAGTGTTCCGGTTTTTCTTGCTCGGTGTCATGGTGCAGGTTTGTATTGTAGGACTCCTAAGACCAGAGCGACGTTCAGATTAACTGTGTGCATTCTAAGGGTGCTGAATGCTGAATGTGGCCTGCTGGGCTAAGAACTTTAAGTCGATGCTGAAGCCGGTCGGAGCACTCAAGATTACACTGCAGTCGCCAGAATAAGACAGTTCACTCACGTCTCCGTTACGTTCCATAAATATACAAACATATTCAATGTTCCTCGAGGACATAGCGATGGTTCAAGCGCAGTTCTTGCATCTTGGCGGCATGTATGTCGAGTCGATCGCATGTCAAGTTTGCACTTATTCAACAGCTTGGAAAATGCATGCTATCTAATGACAGTGGTGTTGACGTGACCGGTGTGCGCATCTGCCTGGTCACATCCCAGGAGGGCTGGGGTAGAGCCGGTTTGGTACGTGGACGCAGGGGACCTGAACGACTACAATAGCCTCGGTCTCAAGGCCCGAGTTTGTAGACGGATTTTTGCTTACGTGTGAAGCAGGTGTCCGCATGTGCGCCGCATTGTGCCTTCCAGCATCAAGTTTTATCCACGCACATAATATGTTAAGCTGAGTGGAGCTTATCGTACAGATGTGTGAAGAGGTCGCAAACATGAACCATGTTGTGTTGCATGGCTTGCGTCGCCAGCAAATCGGACAGTGCAGAGGTGGTCGAAGGTGGAAAGCGCGCCGCAGCCCGCAACAAAGCTCTGGAGGACCCCGCAGCACAGAGAATTTGCAGAAGGACATGTTCCTTTGTCATTACAGCACTTATCGTTGGATCGGCAATTCTGTGTCGAATTTTCAACAGCCAGTTGCTCTGCAGGAAGCTGCACGTCTTGGGAAGCCTTGTTGCCAATGCAGCGACGACATTAGTAGACGCTGGGTTTATGATGTTGCAAGAGCTTTTCTGTGTTCAGGTTATGGGGTTCGTAGGGTCGGATGGTGGTGGGCGGGGGTGTGGGATGTATGCTGGGGTAGGTCCACAGAAGTTGCGATTGTCGATGGTAGGCGAGTCCTAGTTTCAGTCGGTCGGCACATATACGCAGGCTACTGCGATGTTCTAGCAGGTAGTGGTGTAGCATTATGCCATATCAGAACCATACAGAAGCATGTTTCCTCAGCTTATCACACCATGCATACCAAATGGCTTGTGCATGCAGTGCTGTTACGGAGGCTCGATTGAACACAGGGCGAGCCATTCCCGGCAAGTTCTATGCACTTCTATCATGTGCACGCCCAGTGCACGCTAGGTCAATGCCAGCCCGAACCATGAATCGCGTGCTCTTTTGTCAGACACTGTTGGTGTCACAAAAATCAATCAGTCTAAAGTTCGCCTGCTTCCCCGCCAGACATCATCCCGACCCCAACGAGCACTATTCCGAAAGCGACAGGGTGGTCTTAGATCGTCGTTTCCGTGAACATAGCATGCGGCATTGTTCGGCCGGCTTTTGTTTGTCCTCTAGCTTTTGCTGTCCATCGGCTTGCTGCGACATACTTGGCTCAAACTGGCTGGTGTTGGCTTGGGACAGTCGACAAGGAGCCTGAGAAAAGCTGAGTCTCCGTTAGCGGGGATTGCGTTTCGCGACCGTGCCCTCGAAACATGGACGACTCGGACGACTGCTAGCGTTGCCTTATCCTCAGATTTGAAAACATGCGGCACATATAGTAGAGCACATGCTTCGGCGAAGTTGGCTGCTTCGCATGGAACTCGTGCTCGCTTGTGTGGGAGCTCGGGATCCTCGCCGATGGTGGAAACATAGCTCATCGATGCAAGCCGTCGTCAGGAGATGCAGGACCGAAAGCACGGCAGCCTGAAATCTCAGGTGACTTTTGGGTAGAGGTTGTCAAGCCTGTGCCCGCAGCAGCAAAACCCGGCACATAATCACCCATGCGGACCTTCGCTTCAGCGGGCGAATGGTTAGACAGTGGTCCAGGCCTGCAGCAGCATGAAGGCCATGGCCAACCGGCGGCTTCCACCTCGTGCTCGTTTGGCGGTTAAACTACACTTATATGCTTTGGATCGCAACCCAGGTGGCCAAGTCAATGTGGTCTGCTAGCGGATTTCTCGCTTGGCTACATGCCGAGGCTAAATCATCTAAATCGTTTACATATACAGGAGCAATGCGAAGCCAGTGCCCACCTTCAGGAAGGAAAGCAAACAGATGAGTACATGCACGCGAATCTGCGACTTTTACGTTGGACTCGCGTGTCCTGTCTCCCTGTGGCCAACAAAACATTCTGGTTCGTCTTGGCCATCTTGGTGACTCTGCAAAATATGCGTTCTTGCTGGGTGGCAGCAGGATGGTTCTCAGGCCCCTTTCACGATGGGCCGGACGTGCACCAGTGGGCTCCCTTATTGGCGCATGGGCCGGATCTTGATCAAGTTTCATCGTTCGCCTTACGCCCTCCTGCTGCAGCACCGCTTCCGGTCCTGCTCGCAGCGGTCTCTGCGCCGAGCTGTGGCCGTTGCCAGGAATATGGGCAAACAGAACGTCACGGCACATCCGAATTATAACGATTGTGGATGCCGCTGGTAGTGGCGCTAAGGACCAGGTGACAAGAGACTTCTTTAAAACGCGGTCGGAAATTTTCGAAACTGTGTTTCGATACATTTTCGAACAGGGAACTCGTAATTTGTAATCAGGTCGAGCACTATCCTCGAGAGGCGTCACTTGGGACAGTGGATTTCTTTATTGTTAGATTTGCCGCGGTTGTAAGCATAAATTTCGAGCGGACGTTTGCCCAAACATTCGCCGACTCTGCTGTGGGAAGTTCGCTGTCAGAACATCTCACCAATCAGTTTGCAGAAGTAATTCCCGGCTTGCACAAGGTCAAGCATCTTAGATCTTGGGGTCGCGGTGATCAAAGTCCCAGAACGCTGTGTGCACCAGTGTTTGGGGCATGCTCAAACTACACGGAACTTAATCAGCCGTCACCACTCAATCCAAGCCTTCACAACACCGACCCGACATTTGCGAAGTAGCAGGAGTCGTTGCATGGAGCACGCGACAACATGATTATTGGGGTCGGCGTCTGTGAAAGGTCTTGCGGGCGAACATATTTTGCAGAGTGTGGCAGATCAGATGTCGGGTGAGAAGGGGTTGGGCTCAGTGGGGAGTGCTGAGTACTAACATCCGCCAAAGCCAAACAAAGTCCCAAGCCCCGAACTGACGAAATTGTCTCTAGTCGTAGAAAGTAAACATTCGAGCACCACAGACGCAAGTCGAGGAGAGCCGAGCGGCGCAGGCCCAAATCAGATTTCAAGCCTCGACCAAACTATATAACCCTGAAACGCGAAGCGTTGACACCATTTGCCCATTGCAACAATTTGATGCCTCAGCCCAAACTCAAAACACGAGGGGTGGTTTTGGTAGCCTTTTTGCTAGGTCTGGTATACAGTCTGAAATATTTTGATGATGCAAATCAAACGTCCCAAAAGTACAATAGTAGTGCGAACCAAGTGCGAAACAATTTCAAACAAAGTGTGAACGTTCAACGGCCGACCACAGCCACGGCTGCAAAATGTAATGCGCGAGTAACGAAGAATAAATGGAGCGGTTGAGCGAGTGCAGAGTGCAGAAGTGTAAATATGTATATGTATGAAGGTTGAAGGCAACTGCAAAAAAAATTGAATGTCAGCGCTGGAAAAAATATGAGAAAAGTGTTAAAAAAGTGAGACGCTTCACGCCGGACGCCCCAAGTCAAAGCAGCAGACGTGATTTCCGGGCCGCACCCCCAAAGTCCCAGCAAGAGTTTCAGGGTTGGAAAACGGCCCACGAGTCAGTCGTGGTTGCCCCAGACTCTTGGGCCTGCAGCAGATGTGCTTGTGAGGGCCTTGTCCCACAAGCAGTCCTACCGTTGGAAAATGGCCCCAAATCCCGCTCATGCCAGCTTTTTCTCCTGTTGCACACCTTCTCGTGGCAGCATTGTGTAACACTTGTGTAACAGTGAGAACAACGCATGAAAAAGTTAAAAAATGCTTTTACCCTGGAAACTTTTATAACATGTTTCAACGAAGGTTGCAGGAGCCGGTGGCATGTTTCCTACCGGAACTGCTGCCCGTGCAGCATCAGCAGAGCATGAGGGCCGAGCTAACAGTGCAAACAGCATACAGGCGTACTGTTATCGTTCGGCGAATTATGCTTCGGTGGCGGAAGTGTTCTGACATTCGTTGATTTCCACTGGTATAGCACATTAAAGCTTCTTCCTGTGCCATCCGATGCAGCAGCGTTGACCTGCAGTGAGTGGCTGCAAAGCTCTGCAAGTTGATTGCCTTTAGAAGAAAAGAATATCCTTCATGCACGAAGTTCAGTCTATGCAGGTTCTTTTGCAACACCAACCCACTTTATCATCTCATCCGATCTGGGTTGCGCCATTAGTCAAGGGTCCATCGTGCAGTCCTCGACCTGCAGGTTTTGTCTCAGATTTCCCACTTACCGAACCTACATGTATTGTCCCATCCCTCTCCTTAGCTGTGCAGTTCTATCTAATTTTTCCATCGGCCGGACAGCACTCAACTTGTCTACCCGCCGCCAAACCTCACACGGCATGGACCACTGTCCACCGGCTACCAAACGGTGACTCAGGATGGGAATTCCGACCAGGTCCCCGAGTCGCCAAGACCGAGGCTGGGCCACTCATGCTTGAACTTCAAATATCAACTGTTCGTAGCCTGTTTTTGCCAATCAGCACGGTCAGGATGCATTGAAGACAGCCTGGAACTCCTCCAAAGCTGTTGTCGCCTCACCGGTGGCGGCGGCTCAGTGGCTTGGGCTTTCCCAGACATGATGTGCAGACTCGCACCATAGACTCCCATGGTGTTGGTTGAGACTCGGCCGAGAGCGACAAAATGGCACAGGAGGAAAGGGGCATATTGATGTAACGTGGAGAATAAAGTGAGGCGGCACGGGCAAAACCGCTTTGTCATTAGTAAAGACGGCAAACTGTGGACTGGCATTCTCCATTGGTACTATTCTCTTCGTCTTACCTAGTCACAACCTCGCATGTCTGGCCGAGACCAGTATGTTGCCCACCGCGATTTTTGACAATGATCCACAGTCAATGACCCTTGCGGCCGTGGCCGGGGGTTGGAGCCGTCTGAACGTGCATTCAGAGCAACGTAGAGAAGAAGAGCGGCAGGTGTCACGACTGGCCTTCAAAACCAGGAAGATCTATGATGAAGGTTCGATGGAATAGACCACACTAAAGTCAGTGATCGATGGCATAGATTCCGTCGAGTCTCGTCCATTATTCAGCAGATAAAGACTGCATTGAGGTTCATCACGTGCAAGCTGCTCCATGCTGAAACTGCTAGGCCCGCTCGCATGCGACTAAGGTTCTTGCTGGCAAAGCTTCGGGCTCACGAGGGTCAACAGAGACCTTATCTGGCCGGTGTCCACAATAATGGAATCACTGAGCCACGAGACTGTGTGGTTGGTCGGGCTGAAATAGAATTTTTTCTGTTGCAGCAAGATGTGCATGATTTTCGGTCCAAATGCATGATGTCGACACTCCTTCCGGTTTGTCGCGGTTCTTGTGCGAGCTTTTGCCAAGGGCATAGGGGTTCATCACTTTTTTGATGCGACGCAATGGCACTGGCAGATGAGTGAAGTTCGCCTTTCCTGTTATGAGCTAGGTTTGAGCCAAACTTGAACGTCAACCTAAAGTTACTAAAGAGCACGGTTTCGATTTGCTTCGATACCGCTTGCGAGTAGCCCAGGCGAACTTTCGGCAGACACGAGTATGAGACGCATCATCACATTCCCGGCGATTTCTTCGTTGCGGACCTTTCTCCAGTTCGCTTCGACGAATCATTGGTTCGAAAGGAGGACTTCGTGTTCACGGCTCCTCGGCCCCGGCATGGTAGTGGCAGTCTTGGTGCTGTTTGCGACGGAACAAGCAGGAAAACGAAAATCGAATCTCAATACATCGATCCGATCGCAACATCGAACGACTGCACCAACCTCGATGCAACAGGCATCACAATCCTTCAGGGTCTGCAGCGCCGTAACTGTTGTGCTCATCACTGCGCTGTAGGTATTGTGTTGTCTCCCTTTTGTCTATTTATGAAGTACATACATCACAAGCTGTGCGCTTCAATCTATAGCCAGAGGTAGAACACATTTTTGTCAGGTGACGGTGCCCGCGACATACTTGACTGGATTGCATTTCTCAGTTGCGTCCGCACTTTCATTGCTTGCAGCATTGCAGCACACGGTAAACGCCGGGGAAAGCAGGCCGCGCACAACTGACTTGTTCTTAGAGAGTTCCGCCCATGAGTACAAAGAGGAAGAACGACGGTGATCAGTGATAATGCGCTTTCTTGCAGACTGTTTGTCGCTGGGGAAAACACATCAGCACTACTGCGCAGATAAACCGGATTCTGTTTGTTGTGGCCAAATCACCAGGGGCTACCATATATTGGGGTTCGACCGCTGGTGTATCTTATCCGAAGTCTTTGTGACAGCAGCTAGTGCTGAAGCAGAGAGAGAGGGAGGGAGGGAGGGAGGGAGGGAGGGAGGGAAACAAAAAACAAACGTTAAGCCCTTTTCTTCTACAGCAAAGATGAGGAAGACTGCTCGGGTACCGCGGACAGGTTCAGCACATCGAGAAGCACGCTTCGGTCCTCCGGTGCAACTCGACATGTGCGGCGAACATACCCCAGCCCCCCTAGCTACCAGTCCTTGCAAAGGGACTTCTGGAGCATTTTGGAGGATTGCCTGTCACTGTGCTAGCATCCAGGTAATCGGTGGATGATCGAAGCGAAGCACCGAAAGAACCCAGGCATTATGTAGTTGTTTGTGCTTACTCGGTGGCTTGTGGAATCTGTGCAGTGGAGACAGCTTTAACAGTTGCAGAGTCCGGGATGCGGCCCGAGTAATTGTCGCATGAACATCTTGTCTTGACCATCGCAAAAGAAGCAAAAATTGCAGTTTCAAATCTGGCGCCAGGCGGGGCCAATACAAACAAAGAAGGCCGGAGAAAAGCAGAGAAGCAGAGCCAGGACTGTTGCCGGGAGGGCTGCCATGGTTCTGAACCACTTCTTTGCATCCGAAGCTCGCCTAGACCGCGGACAAGAGCTGAAAAGCCTGAAACAACCTCAGGAAGAAATTTTAGCTCGATGGCCGCAGGCTCGGGATCTTGGTTCAGAGGAGTTGATCGAATGGGACGGCCTTCATCAGTTTGACGTCTGCAAGCTCTGCAGTTCAGCATCCGTCTTCTTTTTCAAAAAAGTGTCTGTTTGAGCAGGTCTTCCGCAAACACAAGACGGCAGAGCGCGAGGCAAGCACTTGGTTCTTGCTTTGGTTTGGGGGGAAGGGCTGGAGGGGGCGATGCAGGACCTGGCAGATGCTTCCGACCGACCTGGAGTTCTACACTTTATCTTCATTTCCTTTCGTCAAATGTATTGGCACTTAACCCACGTTCATCACTCCTCTGTAGCATCCGCACGTTGTTCTAGATTGGGCTGCTTCTGGAGCCTTGTATGTATATATATATATATACACATAATGATTTAAGTATGTTCTTTTGGAGAGGGAGTAGCGTGAGCGCTCAAAGCAGCTTGTGCAGCATACCGTATATACCATACGAGCTTTTTGTCCTGAGTGTTCCATAGCTCAGACAATGATTCGGTAATTGCTCAGATGCCTCAGACTGTAATTGAATCACTTGACATTTCCAGACCGCGGCTCCCGAAAAAATCTCTCCGCCGGACAACTTTGCCATGACAAACTTTAAAACTAGGGGATCCGACAGCAATACGCAGGATCCTAGTCAGGCCTGAGAGATTTAGGTGGCTTACAAGTACGGGGGGATCCTGAGCACTCATCCACTCATCAGCTCTTTGCTGAAGTCGGTGCTTAGTTAGGAATGTTAGAGCTAGAACCTCCCGACGCCGACTCGCTGCTGGCTCGAAAGCATCGATCAAGCATAAGAGTCAACAGCCGATTGGGAGCAGACGTTCTCAGATGTTCTGACACGGAGCAGGTCATCATGACCTGGCCTGATCAAGAACCCGACTCCGAGGGCGAGGCTTGCTGGTTCTTGAGGGTGTAGGGCAGTCTTGAAGCGCATTCCCATCTTCGGAAGATCTTCGGTCTCTTGTGGGAATTCATAGTTTGACGAGTGGCTCTTAACATTCTGAGCAAGCCTCTGCGACTATCTGTGACTGCCTATGGAAAATGCAATTGTGAGCCGTGTTCTTCGCCGGATTGCTTGCATTCTTGCCCCATATTCCCCCCATCATTTTGACAGCCCAGCATGTTTCACCAATGAAGCGCCAGACATGACATAGCTGTTTGACGTGTTTGCTGTGTGATTCACCTGCAAGTAGAGCTGGCTTCATGGTTAGAGGACCAGAGGCTTCGGGCTGGACACTTCAAGAAAGACTTTCGGCTTGTTCGGCAAGTAGAGAATGGCTCGAGTCCACTGTCTTGGCCGGGTTGCATGCGACCCATTCGCATGGCCCCTGGACGTTGTAGGACGCGTGCAGGTGGCGAAAGAGCCGAAAAGGAAGCCCAAGCGCGGCAGAGAGGACGATGGCCAGCTTTGCTGTTGGACCACAAGTCTTTCAATCTCGGGCATATGGTTTGAGGCACAGTTCAGCGGATTGTTGGCTTCGAGCTTTCAGAGATCGTGATTCTGTCGGATGCAGTGGGTGAGGTTTGCGATGTGCGCCTAGTCGTCAAGCAATGCCTGTGCTTGTACTCTGCCCAAAGAGGATGACGCAGATGACAAGGAGGCAACGCGAAGAGCGGGGAAGGGGTTTTGCTTGTAACATGCGTGCTTTACCGAGCCGGCACAGGCAAAGAAGCCGCCGACGCCATTGGATTTCACGAAGCCCTCCACTCCGAAGGAATCGGCGAAGCCCCCGACTCCCAAAGAAGTCGCAAGGCCGGGGACACCCAAGGAAGTTGGGAGGTCCGGAACGCCGAAAGAGGCGGCAAAGCCCCCGACACCGAAGGATGCTGCGAAGCCCGGAACTCCGAAGGACTTGGGGCAAAGGCATAGCATGGGATCGGTAAGGCTGACCGAGTTTTGGGGGTGTGCACCAGTGGAATAGGGTGGTGAATGGCATGCTTTTTGGGCTTCAAGCGGCGAAGACGGTGTGCAAGGCTGATGGACAGCTAAACATGTCGTATGCTGACCCCGCCTAGAGCACGAATCTAGCTTCAAATCCGAGAGTCCCCCGCAGAACTGAGCCAACCCTGGCACAGCTCCGAGCCGACGTGAAACGCACCGAGAGTAAAACAACGCTGTCTGTTTGAAGGACAACAAGCCCGGGACGCCCAAGGAAGGGACAGAGACACCAAAGACGAGGCAATCTCTTGGCAATGTTTGCGAACTCTCGCTCTTCCTTCCTTGGCTCTCCCTCGCCCTCTGCTCCCCATCCCCATCATCTAGCTCCCTTGCTCTCGCTTACACACACTCTCCGTCTCTCTCTCTCTCTCTCTCGCTCGCTCTCTCTCTCTCTCTCTCTCTTTTTCATCTCTCCATGTCCTAGGACTATGTCGTTGATTCTTAAGCTTGAGGATCTTAAAACAATTCCCTTGTGTTGCGAAGCCCTGTGAACAGATTCCTCTCTGATCCCGAGGAAAGAGCCAGGCAAGACTGCGACGCCTCCTGACGTCTCAAGCAAGGTCGGACATTAACAATGACGGTCCTGTTGTAGAGCATTGGTCAGGGTGCCGAGGTCGTACGGCAAGATACTGACGCACTGTGTTGGTTTTCTACTGAGATGTGTCAATGCATGGGCAAGGCGGCAGGAGACCAGCCCCCCACGAAGAAGCTCCGCGCCAAGGCAGCGGCGAAATCTTGTTTGTAGTGAAATCGTGTGTTTATGGGGTTGGGCCTGGCGGCTGCGATCTAAAGCCGGTGATCGAGCCGAAAGGGCGTTGTTTTGTGCTGAAGCCTTCCTTTTCAGACAACTTGGACCATTGCAGCAGATGCACTCCGGCAGTGTGAGAGTCAAAGAAAATATTTCCCTGCCAATGATAGACAGGACATCCAGCAAAACTACATGGACTCCATCATTACGAAAGCAGAGAAGGCCACTGCCTTCGATCTTTTCATGCACCATTTCGAACAGTGATGTTTCCCTTGTACCTCGTATGTTGGTTGCATGTCAGACGACTGCTTTTTGCCCAGTCGAGGCACAGGCAGCCTTTCAGGTCATGTTATTGTATGTTTTCGTGGTCTTGGCTAGGCTTGGTGCACGCCCAGCTGTTTGAAGTCTTAGCCGTAATTATGGGGGTTGGCGGTAGCATTTAGCGCAAACTGGTACGTTTGAAGCTTTCAGCAGCACTGGTTCAAAGCGCTGCTCCACTCAATCGCAGATCGGCAAGTAGTGGTATGAAGACTGTACCACTGTGGTTAAGACCCGTAGGCGTAAGCAAGGATGTGCACTTGGACGCAGAGTGTTGGCACGACCTGGCATAGTTTTGACTTTCGATCGAACCGAAGTCGGTGTTGTTTACGGCAGGGGTCGGTGAACTGGCGAATGAGACATCGTGCTAAGCCTGTTAAGTTCTAGCTGACCTACGCTGTGACATGGTGAGGTCCCCTCGACGGAGTACATTGCCGCACGCTGTGGCGCGGTGGTTGGTCAAAAGGTTCGCGACGTGATCGGAACAATCGAGTCGCTGGGTTTACAGAATAGACTATGGCTTGCATGTGGTTGCCGCACAGTGATCTTGAGAGTGAAGGCATCGCCGCAAAGCGCTGTGGAGCCGAGGTATACCAAGTCCAATGGGACAAAAGCAGTCTACGCTTGCGCAGATCTCGTCTATGATGTGAATACGGGTTTCCTGGGACTGGAGGGAGCTTGAAAGGAGGGGCTTCCGGGGCATCCAGACCCCAGATCGAACAGAGTGTACGGGTTGTCAAGAGATCCATGGTCTACCCGCATGCATAAAATGCACGTGGTTTGGAGCTAGCGAGTGAGCTCGCTGCGATCCATACAGGAGGCTCGTGCAGAGGCGCTGAGCCCTCTGGACGAAGGCTTACGCGGCACAACATGGATTCTTGAGCCGATTTAATGCCTAAGCCCGGAAACAGTTTTTCTACAGGGATCTCTCATCTTCCCAACTGAGCCATGGCAATGTCTTGTGTCCATGCACGCCAAGCATTGCTTTTCGCACCCACCGGCCAAGTTGAATCCAGATGTCGCACGCGGCCAAGGGTTCTCCTGCAAAGCCCTGCTGCTGTGGAGAGCCCTGTGCGGAGCCTCCACATCAGCATGCCCGTCGTCACATTCCCGTTGCATGAGCTGTTTGCATGGCTACATTCAAGCCCGATCGACGTTTCAAACCAGAAGGAGATTCAAGTTCATCCATGGGCGTGCAACCGAAGACTAAGAAGACCTGCTTCTTGGTTTGCGAGTGTGACCAGGGAAATGCCGAAGGGATGAGGGCAAAAGCATGCGTGGTCGTGCAGCCAGACACAGTGATATATGGCTGAGATGCTTGTTGTGCTGGCCTAGGTGGATTCAGACGGACTAACTCATGGTCTGTTCTCGGGCCTTCGGTTGATTCTGGTTGCGTGTCTGGGTTTTGTCAGCCTGGTGCAGCTAAGTCCGGGTTTCATGCCTCATAGTGAACGTGGCAAGCTGGGGAGTAGCATTGACATTGGTTGTCATCGTTATCGTAGGTTGCTGTCATATGGTAGTTGCAGGACAGCATGGCCGAGTTCTCCGAGGAGGAGTCAAGAATTGGGGGGGGGGGGGGGGGGCGTGGAAATGATGGATTCAAGACGTTTCAACCCGCCAGGGCCAAGGGTTGTTGGGGCTCAGGATCCCCGGCAGAGGCTTCACTGTTTGACTGGCAATCCCTTCCTTGCTGCTACCACGAAGTCCGCAGGCAACATGAGCCCAGGCAGAGTTATGTTGTGGTTTTATTTATCTTGTAACTTGCATTGGCTGTATTGGAGGTATAGCTGGCTTGGGAACAAGAAGCATTAACTCTTGTCACTCTTGTTTGACCCAGGTTTGACCTGCCTCCTCCTGAGAAGCCCCCTTACTCGTGAGGACAGCACATAAGACGGTACTGGCATGTGAGCGGCACTTCCGACGAAAAGACTTGCAGCAGCAGACTCAGAGCACCACATACCTGACCATTCTATGCAAATGCCAGGAGAGGCCTGTGCCCCAGTTCGCCATCTATGGCCCCAGGCTGACACCGTTAGCTGAGGCAGACTGAAGGGTTCTCAACATGGCGTAGATGGGGGGTAGAGTGGGGAGTAGTTACGGTGAGCTGATTGTGTCAGAAGTCACCTGGATTTCGGAGCACCGGGTCTAATACCTTCGCCGCTCCACGCAAAGCCCGACGCCCCGAAGCGCATGCGTTCTGCTGCCCCTTGAGTTAATCACGGATGCGAAGCCAAGGACGTGCATTGCAATGTTTGTTGATTCCTCTTGCGTCTTAATTACGCCTTGACAATAATTGGCACACCGCTTGTCCAGAGCTTCCAGCCAGCGCAAGTATACTGTATGCTGAAGGAGGAAATCTTGCGCCCGGTTGACTAGGCCCCAACGAGAGTACCCCGCACACGCCCTGTTGAACGTTGATGTCCAGTCCTGGGAAGTGCCGCGGGTTCCAATGACAAGAATCTTGCAACAGCACATGGCATAGTATCATCAATATAATTGAACGGGGTTGGGGGGTCCTGGTGATGGGCGACGTCATGAGTAAGCCTTAAGCATCTGGGCGGTGTCAGATTTCCTCGATCCGCCGACCCCCATAGCGGAACAGTTCCGAGCGGTTTGGTCGAACGTCCAGTGTGGCTCTGGGCGTAAACATGGCGTAGAAGCCTTTTTCTATGTTTTGCACAGTTTAACACTCAGTTAACACACTGCCGAAATGCAGTAAAAACAAGCATTTTCTCCACTCCCAACATTAAGGGCGATAGGGTCAAGAGCTTCTTTCTTTAATGCATAAAATCTGAAAAATGCTTTTTTGGGGCAACAGGTCGGCAGTGTTAACTGTAGAGTGAACTGAGCGTTAACTGCCAGGAACGTACAAAATCGCGCTATACCTGCCAACTGCAAAGCAGCTTGCTCACCATGAGAGCCTTCCGGATGTATTTCAGCAGCCTCCACAACCACGTTGAACCTATTCTTTTTTGACGATGCTGACGGGTACTGTAGGACCATCTCGCATGCAGAGCAGCAGGTTCTTCGCTGCACCTGGGCCAGAGGTCCTGCTGGACAGCCGTCGGGGCCCTGATTGAGCAAGTGTTGAGATGTGTTGAGTTTCGGGGGCGAGTCTGCGCACAATTTTAGCGCAGGAAATGGCTGACGTTTTCTGGTTATACCAATTCGTACCTCTTTGCAGCTTCGACAGGGTGGACATCCACTCCTTAAGTCGCAACGCAGGCTTGATCTTCATGCACGACAGATATGGAACGCTGCATGAGCTTGCTAACTTGCACTGGCACTAGTGGGGCTACAACCGCGGGAAAGCCCAGAACCGGTCAGCTCGCAAGCGCAAAACTGATCGGTGGTATTCTTGAGAAGTCTGACACCGGATGACCTCAGAACACGGCCAACGAGGTCCACACGGGTGCCTGTGAACGGCGATGAGCAGCCTGTGCCCAAGGGCCCGGTGAGGCCCCCGGACCGGGGACAAAATCTGAGACCTCTCTGCATAGCGCAAAGGCATGGGTCGTTCGCGCACATGGGCTGGAGATGAGTCAGCCGGCACATGAGGTCAACATGCTCCGGACCGAGATTGTTTGCCGCCTGCTTACTTTGGTTAAGGGGTTAAGCCAGCTAGGACGGGTCACAGCCCCTGGATAGGAAGAGAGAAATGCACCCGTGCCCTGAAAGCTTCATCATCTCCTGCTGTGCACTGCGCAGTGTGTACAAATCCAAGATCAGGCAAGAATGTTGAGTCCCTTCTCGCGGCCTTCGACGTCCTCACAGACTGTCACGAGGAGGCAAGACGCCAGGGCGATCGCCATCCGGTTTCACACCTGTACGATCAGGGACGAAACGTAAAATCAGGGGCCTCGTGGGACGGGTCTCCGACATTGCGCGAAGCAGGAAACGATTTGGCGAGTAAACGTGGTCCTCACACCTGTGCGACGTTGTCGGATGTGTTTTCTGGATGACTTCCCTCGATGTTCTTGCAATGCCTTGGATCTCGCGCATGTTTTTCTTGTCGTGTTCTGCGGGGATGCTGCGACATGTCACTTCAGGACCACTTGACTGCCAAAGAGGAGTCGTCGCTGCAAGAGTTCCTCGACACTGCGACGAGCTTCACAAAATTCGTTGGCTTCGCGGTCTTCGGTCGTCCTCCTCGTTTGTGCAATCTAGGCAAGTGACATGGCAGTGTCATGGGTGGCTTATGCCAGATTGCAGTTGTTTCGAACTCGTCGCATGCATGCATGCATGCCTCTGCTGCGAGGCTTCGCAGGATTGCAGGAAGATAGACGGATAGACCGGAGGCAGACAGACCAGCGGCAAGAACACAGGTCTGGACAGACGGGGACGGAGAGAGAAGGAACGACACGGAGAGAGAAAAAGAGACGCGCACAGTGCATACGCACACATGCCAAGAAGTTAGACACAGCCGTGCCAAACCGAAAACGAAGAGAGGGCAGGAGAGCCAGCCGGGAGTTGAATAAGCCAGCACTTCACACACACACACACACACAGAGCTGCACCTGTAGCGAACATTCGCCGCGTTAAAATGAAGAAGTCGACATAGCCTTGCACTTCCGCATCCGAAGACTTCTCTCTTAGCCCAGGCTGAGTTTCGAGGAGGTGACCACTGAGGCTGATGCTGATTTGGAGGCCCCTGCCGAGTGGATGGATGTCGGCGAATGGGTGGACATTGCAGAGATAAGTTACATGGCTTGCAGCGACTCACGGATTTGTTCCGTGCTGTTGTGTCCTCGCAGTCTCGACATTGTACAGGAGCTGAGCGACAATGACGAGGCTGGCTGGCCAGCAGCAGAGGATTCTCAGGGTGTTCGAGCTGCAAGGATAGTCTGCAGTGATTCCAAGTGCGAGATCTCTGTGAAACTTGCATCCAGTTGTACTTCGAGGCCCACATGGTTCGCGAAAGGAGTCTTGAGCAATCATGTGGTGTTGTCGGTCCACTGTAAGCAATCCGAAGGACTTGCAGACTTCAAGCCCTGTAGAGAAGCATGTTTGCCTGACTGCATTGAAGTTGTCTTGGCAGGCAGATGATGAGGAGGCAGAGGAAGTCAAGTCTGCTGCTCCCGAGTCTGCAGATGTCTCAGAATACATAGCTCAGAATACATAGCAGAAGGTGACAAATTCGTAGGTCTCGCATGCATTGGCACGCCTCTCAGGGCATATCATGTCGGCTCGAACACGTGATAAGGGCTCGCGATTCGTAGCCCGAGCTTTTGAGCCCCGCTCAGCCGCCGAGTTATCTGATATGGGCGGGCGAAGCAAGCTCAATTCCGCGCTCTTCAGCTACTACAGTAGGCCCTGATGCTCACGACCCGGACACGAAGTAGCTTTGGTGGTAACGTGTCGAGGCGGAATCTTGGAGAACGTCTTGCCCGAAGTAGCAGAACATAGTGGAGGAGTGCCGTTCCAAGCCTATTTCACGGGCGCTCTGAGGAACTACCCAAACGTCCCCGCAAGCTATCATGTGCAACGGAGTTGCCCCAACTTCTGAGCGGCCTTCTGTGATATGCTGCAGTAAGGGCCCCAACACGCATGTAAGTGTAGTACTGTAGTAGGACGACACCATGTGCCGAGGTCTCCATGGCTCGGGAATCCTCCGAGCCGACCCTTTTCGACCGCGCGGAACTCCATGTCCAGCGTGCGGGCTCTCAGCAATCTGCTTAACTGGAGACCTCGCCAGAAGTATCATGATCAAGCAAGTCTTCATTCAGGTATCAGGTTGAATTGAAGGAGGGGGCGAGATTCGGGGTTTCTACAGTAGCGTGAGCAGCTAGAGTCAGATCACCCATACCACTGACAGTTTATGTTTGCTTAAGATCCAATCGCGTACTGCATAGATGCAACAACCGAGCCGGCAATCGTGCAGCTGGATAGCCAAAGCAATTCTAAAGTAACAAGTGCGTGCTTGCTGGCGAGCGGATGAATGACAATGTGCACGCATAACGGCATAACAAGTCCCCTCCAAGGCCGTGCTCCTCTGGGTGTCCCTGCGAAGCTTCGCCTGGCAAGACCCCTGGTTAGGAGGTGCATGAACAGCCTGTTGGAGTGAGAGGGCAACGGTTTCAGCGGGGAAGCCAATGACCCCCTCTCTTTGTTGGAGCTGACAAAGTTGAGTTTAGGGCTTGGAGTGATGTTGAGTCAGGCCAGAGGGCTGAGTGTGGAACCCTCGAGCTTGAGGTGAAGGTCTTTAACGGCTTTCACAAGGACAATGCGGATAAGATCCTTCCGCAGGCCTCGGGTCAGTCCAGTCGAATCCGAGTGAGTTGGCCACCTGTCAGTACCCATTGCACTGTTGTGAATTACCGAGGGAGTACTGTAGCATTTGCTTCAACCTGCTTCGGTTATTTCTGGGACATATGCTGGGAGCCGTAAACCGGAGGAGGGCTTCTTTACGTCAGGTTATAAGCAGAAATAGCAGTGACTTGCACGCCCATGGCCGACATGTTCACTTCTCGTGTGCTCCTTGTTTGCCCTGTTGTCGCCTTGAGACTGCTGGCATCCTGCTGCTGATGTATGCCTCTTCGCGGAAGAGCAAGACGTCGCACAAGGGCCATGGAGAGAAGGCCTTTGGGAGGGTACTGGACCTTAGCTTAGCAGCTGACCTTCGATCTCCGGCCGAGTTTTGCCTTCTCACAGGAGAAGGACTCCGTCGACCCACTGGTGGACGGCACCGACTTGATCCAACAGCTTGTCGAGGACCGCTTCGGCTGAGTGTATTCTGCATTGTGGGAGTCACCAGAAGCACATCTGGGCAACTTGAGGGAACCTCCCTGGATCAGAGTGCCATCACGCCCTCCTGGCCATACTCGTCTAGAGAGTCTAAGCTTCCAGAGGTCGAGCTACTGCTGGACTCCACTTCCGAAGCTCGCTGGCTGGCGAATCTGGGCTAGACCAGACGGCGGGATTCAGGCTTTGCATTTCCGGAATCAGTAGGCCGCAACTCTGTTGTTGGACGGGACTTGGGACAGCGAACGACGTTAGGCCGATAACGGCATTGAACCCAACGCCAAAGGTAGAGGATCGACGTCCTGTTTCAACACACGGACGCCGTTGTTCGAGGGCCCCACAAGGATAGAGGACATGAGACGATTCCAGAAAGCAGCTTCATGAAGGTCTATCAAAGAGTGAAAAGAGAGCACACTTTGGGAAGCAACTCTGTGGGAAAGTGTCAAAAGAACCTCTCGCAGGATGACTCAAGCCTTGGATGCCCCCTTGTAGCACAGTGTTTGAGAAATCCGTTTTAATGCGTCTGTTCGGAGAAATTCGCCCTGCGTGTTTTTTGTTCGTGGTCCTTGTGCTGCTGATGCTCATGACTTAACTTTTGTAAGGGTTTCGGCGGGCTCAGGCTCGGGTTCTGCTGCTGTACTACTGCTGTACTATTGTACTGTACCATCGCTCCACTGTGCTGTTGTCATGACTACTGTATTGCAAGAAAACAAGTGCACTTAAGTATAACTCTACAGGGACGGGGGTCTGGGGGGAGCACACTGGGTTCAAGGGCTCGGCAAAGGTTTCGGCAGGCGCTCCACCAAACACAGTGCAACATTGGAGGCCTATATCGTGTGAGCTGCTTCATAGCTTTTTCTCAGGAACTTCACGGACCTGGACCCACTATGGTCTGAGCCCCAGCATGGCAGAGTCTAGTCCGGGCATCTTCACGATAGTTCTCAACAGTCTCCGGGCTCCGCTGCTTCAGCTTGGGAGGGGTTTCCACCACCAACCCTCCCCGGATCAGGGAAGAATAGAGACGCACTAGGACTACTTTTTTGCTAAATTATGAAATAGCTGACATCACCGCAAGGAGTCTTGGAGCATAGAGCGTATTCAGAGATTAGCTGCAGCACGAATCTGTCCAAGATCCGTCTTCAACAAGTTTATCCAGTTTGAGTCTGGGAATGCAAAGGACTCGCGAAATGTTCACGGATCTGCTTCGCCGGCCTGTTCACAATGCCTCAGTACAGTGGTTGCGGCTGGAAACCTTTAACCTGCAGAAGTCGCCGGAGTCCAGTTCTGCCGTGTACTTTACAAGACCCCACAGCCGAAAACTGTAGTTAGCTTACTCCCGATCGCTCGTGTTGGGTATTTGTGTTGTTGCCCTGGGTGGGGTCCCGTCACCCCGCAGACTGCGCTGATTACCTGGTGCAGACATCCACGAGCTGTCAACCGTACTCTTGGACCTGACGGACCTGTAGCGACCTCGAGCATCCAGCAGTCCGCAGCCATGGGCGCTTGTCACAGCACCCAAGTCGAAGAGGTCCATGCGCCTTGACATGCATGTTGAGGAAGCGGGGCATGGGTTCAATCGCAAGACCGCTGGATCCAGGGTTTCGTGGGCCCAGTGTACATGCCAAGCTCCAAACCGAGGATTCATTGTTTTTGCTATGTGAGATGTTCTGTTATCGGTCATACCTTCCTGCTTTGGCAGCTCAAACGCCTGCATCCCCACCGCGGTTTGGACAGAGGTGATGCTTTCGGAGCTGCAGTCCGGGGACGTGCTTCTCAGCAAGGAGCCAATCCTCTCGAGCATCTTGGCAGAAAAGGACGTTGCAATTCACGTCTGCTGCCTTCCAACAGCCTTCGCCCAGAACTGACAAGTTGCAAGAAGGACTTACAAGGAGACAAGGAGTTAAGTTTCGGGTTCCTCTTGGAACTCAGGTCCTGGCGCCTGCTTCATGCGTAGCTGCCTTTGTTGGCAGGCGGGCGAAGCATGCTATTCTAAGCGCTTCGAGAACGGGCGCAGGTTTTTAGCGGGGTTCCACAAAGCCCAGAATCCGCTGTCATCGCTGGTCGTGGGGGCCCAGTAGGGGTGTGGAAGCTGGGGATTAAGAGGAGGGCCATGAGGGAGCATTTGAACCGCTTCGTCCAAGGCTCAGGCGAACAAGTTTGTTTCCTGCACCAACTTGTTTCCAACGCAGTGCAAGGGAGGTTGACATTGTTTTGGCTCTGTGACACAGATGGTAACTGTCGGAATTCCTGGGTAGGAGCTCACTATCCACTTGCTTGTTGGAACTTGGCCTACAGCTTCTGCGTTCTTGCAGGCCCATCACATAGGCCTGGTGGTGAATCCTGCTGATTTTCCTGCAGAATCACACCTCCGTCGTCGCCACCCCGAGATGGAACAAGGCAGCATGTACCTTGGCCTTCATGGAAAGAGGAGCAGGCGACGAAACAAAACTTGATCTTTCACTTCGAAATTCGAAAGGGAAACGAGAACAACGGACCAGAGATGCATGTGCTTTGAATGCTGCATCGTGTGCTCGAGAACCTGTATGCAGTGTAGGCGCCTGATTGCCGTGATTGGGGATCCACGCAGGTACGTTTTCCATGCGCTTGTGACTGGCATGAAAGTCTGGGACCTCGAGCGCTACATTCGTCGGATTCACAAAGCTTGCGTCTTGCCAGGCTCTCCATGACTCATGTGGCAATTTCGCAGGTCCGGGCATGGATGGGTTCCCACGATATAGCTGAAGCGAACTTGCGTCATGCGTCATGAGCCAGGTCACGGCCGGGCTGGGAAAGCTCGAAAGCTAGGACCCTAAGACGGAGCACCTGATGGCCTGAGGGGCCCGAGCAACAGCCTTGAAGCTCCATGTTTATCTCGCTGTTCAGATTTGGATCACGAAGCCCCGAGCTGCCACGAGCTCGTACAGCGGCCTACTGTAGCACAGCCTGGCAGGAGAGGCTTGGGTGCGTCAGCTGCGCCCCAGCACGGAGACTTCCTCGGAGCCGTCCGGCCAATCCTTATTTCGGGATTTTTGGGGCTTCGACATCTCCCGGCTGTAAACAGAGCAATCCGCAGAGATATGCATGTTGAGCTAAGCTTTCGCCAACAACTCATTGCGGAGCTGGATGCCGCTTTCGAGGAGCTGGCCTCGTTGATCGCGTGAAGAGCGATTGCAGTCTCCAGACTCCACCGTAAACTTGTGAATTCAGGAGCTCCACAGCCGGCCGTACGAGAAAAATCAGCTGTCGACTCTCCAGGCCTTCTGCGACTGCGCGGAGGCCACTTCGCCGGCTTTGGAGTTGTGGAGTTGTGAGGGAGCTTCGTGAGCATGGACTGGGATTGAAAGTGGTGCTACCCGCCAGAGCACTGCAGCGACAAGCGACCATTCGGTGCAAGTGGTAACAAAACGAGACCCGGAATTTGCAGTGAGAAGAAGGGGGCTTGAGCTGGGCTCGTCTTCGGTTGTAGGCACAACGGTCAGATCACGGCCGCAATGCAGATCAACTCCCCACAGTCGCCCTCGACCCTTCCGGCCGACGAGGTGTGTGGCCTCTGCCATGCCAAGCAGGACTGTCCGAAGGCCATAACATTGTTGATTCTAGTCACTAGTTCATCTGGAGTGTTGAATTACCCCTATTCAGCAGATGCCCCGAATACAGGACAACCCGCATGGTTCCCGGGGAAGACAGGAGGGGGGGGGGGCGGGGTCAAGGAAACGGTATCCGTTTCACGCATTGTGTTAAGATAGCCAAGTCGTGTACCAAGTTCAGGGTGTATGTATACGTATGCATATATATATACCTAGACCTCCTAAACCCTAATAAATTGTAGGTTATAAAAAATAACTAGGTTCTTTAAGGAGAAACAGGGGTTTGCTTTAAAACCGGGTTTTGTACATGCTTGGAGAAAGCAGCTGTTTCGATAAGAACGTTGATGTACTCAACATGAAACCAACATTCGCAGCATTACCGAAAGAGAGCCCTGAATAAGAACCCTGTGAAACCGGGAACCCTGTGAAACCGGCCAAATCCTGTAAACATCCAAAGCCAAAGCCCCCGCTTATGTTTCGCATCCTGCTGGCGATCTCGATCTTGTGCCATGCCGGGAGCTCAAGGCAGCACTCCAGAGATGGGTTCTGAAACAACTCCCGTTTAGGGTTTGGGGTTTAGGGTTTCTAGAAATGACATACCTATCACGATGTGTGGTGTCATCCTTAGAATCTCGATTCGTGCTGTCATCCTTGCTAGCTGTCGCCTTCGGCAACTAGGTATTGCGCTTCCACGTATTTCGCGAATGCAGCTTGCAAATGTCTTTCAGCAACTCGCCGCGTGGTTGTCGACGGGTGGGTGTGCCGACTGGTTCGTGAATTTCGTCCGATATAGTCCTCGGCCAATTGTACGGAGTGGACGATCGGGTTGACCACCCAGGCAGCCGTCTGGGAGGGGATCAAGAGATCCTGAAGGGCGATATGATGGAGGCAATGAAATTTGGGAAGTAGGAGAAATAGACATCTTTTCTCTTCATGTGCCCGTGTGACACACCAGCTGTACCTGCGAAGAAAGCGTAGCCCGATTTCCCCCAAATTCCGCGCGGTGGCAGGCTCTAGAAATGCGTCGCCTTGATAAAGTCCAGAAATAAACTGGTTCAAAACCTGCACGGCTTCACCACACTTTGTCAAGAGCTCGTCCTGAAATTCTGCATCTTTTGTCACTGACTCGATGTAATCACACATCGTGGTGGAAAGCGAGCCCTTGTACCAACTCGCCTTCGGGAAGTTGGAATTCTTGTCCCAGCCAATTGTTTCTTTGAGAATTCTCGTCAACAAAGCCTGGCGGTGATTCTGGGCGCACCAGTTCAAGTAGTGCCTCGAAAGTGCTTCAAAGCGTGCATCCTTGCTTCGGCCAGGGAAGGTTTCACTAAGCAAAGCCAAGGCAGAACCTGCCAGAGCCTTGCAAATTCCAAGATGGCACGTGTGCCATACGTCGAACTTAAAGATCGTGGCAGCCGCACCTGGCACATGAGGAAGGTCTGCCAGCGGGCTTCTTGGATCCAGAAAGGGATCCTGCTGCAAAAACGTTGATAGCCAGGCAGGGGCCCTCGTATCCAAGTGCTCGAAACTGTACCCCCTTTGTCCTGCTCGACACAAGTGGCAGACGCCTTCGGGATTCGCGGCCTCTTTTGTAGCCTTGACTACGTGGTTATAGGATCTTTGAAGGTTCCCAGACTTAACCAACCACTGCCAGTCACCACAGACAGCAAGGATGCAAGCGTGAAATTTCTCGCCGCTGTCTCGATCAACAACACCTTCATGCAAAACGAAATCGTTTTCGTCTTTGCAGTGCTGCATCAGCATGCCTAACGCCCCCTCTGCTTCGATCACTTTCTTCGGCCATCCAGCCTGGGATTTGTGAGGAAGGATTTGTTTTTGAAAGTTTGCAGGAGGTTCTGCTAACCATGGGGATTTGAGCTTCTATGTTCGGACTTTATATATAAGCTTGCATTTACAGAGTGCATCCAACAAATAAAAATCCCTAGCCCCTTACATTCAGACCACCGGTACATCGACAGCCGTATCTATTACTACATTCTGTCTTCGACCGATCGACTAAAAGAATGAGCCACATTGCAAAACTCGACAATTTTGGCACTCAATGCTGCTCTGTTGCATGAAAGAACCGGTTCGTGAACGAGTGGCCACGAAAGTTTGTGCAATGTTTGTTGTAAGCCTTGCGGACTCCAAGCTTCTGTCGATGCTTAGCTGACGGGGCGGATCCACGGCCAAGAAATGAGGACCAGCTTGTAATTAGAAACGGGGTCCTTCGTCGTCCCCGTCCCTCGTCGCCGTGATAAAGAAGAGGAGCTGTGCGCTCCAGAGAGAGCAGGCCGGCTCTCTCCATACTGAAGATCGGATGGTCCTCGTGCGTGCAGCGAAACTTTTGCCAAAATGCTTTGAGAATCGCCCGCTCGCGGCCTGGGTCCCTGCGAACCAGGCCTGTGAGGATGTGCCAACAACTCTTGTCGACTAAGAACTGAAGCCAATCGCGTAATCTCAGGACAGTCAAGCGTCGGCCATTGTGGGTCAAGGAAGATAGAGGGACCCACGGCTCCAAGCTTAAATGAAGCCTTTCGACAAAGAGCCGGTGGGTGTCTGTCTCGGCATCATTTTCTCGGCACTTGGACAACTCTAGCAGACCCCCACTAGAAGCAGCAGCCCTGTCGCCGATGTCGGCAACCACTCGTCGTGCAGCACGAACAGTCGAAGAGCATGAAGCCTCGGCGAAGGGATGTGTTAATCTGGTGTTTTGAAAGCAGGGGCATGCGAATCGATCGGTGATGTGAGAATTATATAGTGCTTGCAAGCAGGCTCTGCAGTTCTTTCTTGCGTCGATCACATGACTTCACTGAACAGCTCCAGAAAGCTCAGCAGGAATCATTGAAGGAACCTTTCTTTTGAAGGTTCTTGTGTTTCCGGTAGGCGGATGCTTGAATGACCTGTACACCATATAAGTGATAAATACATCCTCGGCTGAGGTCGCGCTTTCAGTGACCGTGTCGCCGCCCAGCCGTACGTTTCGACATCCAGGCCGACCTCAATCTTCTCGCCCTCTCTCTCTCTCTCTCTCTCCCTCTCTCTCTCTCTCTCCCAAAAAAAATTGTGTAGTAGACTGTCTTTCAACCTCTGCCAGCGAGTTGCTGTGATACATATTGATTAGAGCAGCCTCCAGCATGGCGGGTCCATAGGCTTCGTGCGATATATGGAGAATAATCATTTCGGACCAAATATCCACGTCCTTGGAGTACCCGTACATATCATTGCTCCATCTCCATATGGGGTCGTGGGTCCAGCCAAACTTGAAGACCAGAGGCTCCAGCTTTGCTAAAGTATTCCTTCACAACATATAGTGCATGTTGCAAGACACTGCCCGCCACGAGACCTTTGCGAGGAAGCCGGAACACCAGTGGAAGCTCTCGAGCACGACTCTCAGACATCAACAGTTCTGTTTGTTGTCTAATTCGGGGATTATCAACCAAATACTCACATCTAGGCTTTGCTTCTTTCGCTGGCGGTTCTTCCAGAAGCTTGGGTCGTGAGCAGACAGCGGACACTGGCCCAGACACGCACGTAGATCTTTCAGGGGCTTCGTCCCAGGGAAATGGACCATCAGAAGCCTCAGATGCCCACGCATTCGATGTGCAACATTCAATATAGGATTCCTGCGATTCGACAATGTGTCAATCATGCCTGCACAAGAAACGGAGCGGTGGCAAGTCAATAAGTCTAGGAGTTCATCATCCTCCTCCGACTCACAGCTCATGGCTCGAAGCAGCACAAACAAATCCGGTCATTGCTTCATCTCTCGCACGGGGATGCACTGGGGCCAAAAATCTTCGGCAAACACCCTCATGCTGCGAGCTTTCGAAGTGAACCTGATCACCCCAAGGTCCAGGCCCCTTCTCCGATCTCCGCGGAAAAGCCACGAGCAGCAAGCCCAGCTTTGGGACCTGGCCCAGGAATTTGGAAGCACATGTACTGCTATTATATAGTGTAATTGTGCCGCAAAACTGCAAGTCACGACTAAATTGGCGACGTGCTTTTGGTAGCCCCTCGCACATGTTGCACTCAGAAGCATCGAAAGCTTGTGGCGAAAAGACCACATGGCATCGAAGTCCCCTTTCGGAACATTAAGTCTTTAATTGTCACATGTGACAATGCAGTCCCTGCGCTTTCGGTCACTGACATTGACTTGCATAGCCGATCTTGCTTAAGCCTGGGTTTGGCGTGGGGTTCTAGAATATATACGAGTGACACTGCCTAGGTAAGTTTGGCACAAACCTTCCCAAAGCTGGCCCAAACATAAACCATAAATACCCTAAGACCCTATAGAAACCTGTAGCCCCGTTATTTAGTACTGGAGTGACCAGGCATGGCTGCAGCGCTGCAGCCAGGCCTGCATCCTTTGTCATGTCAGCTTTGCACAGGGAACATCACCCCAACGTGCGGGATCGCCCGCACGGTTGTAACCCCATATTGGGAAAAAAACCCTACTTCTTTGCTGCTTTCTTCGGCCGAGCATTGTTGGGCTTCGGCGGGGCTCGCTTCAGGGTTTCCGGGTCCACCTTGTCCAAGTACTTCTTGGCATTCCTGCGTGATGTCGATTTCGGGTCGCTTCATGGAAAACACATATGTAGGGTTTAGGGTTTATACAGGGGTTATAGGTTTACTTAGGGCAAACCTGCATCCTGAAGCCTGTATATATATGATCCCAATTATATAGGAGCCCTAGAACCCCGTCACCCAATACAGCAATACAGCAAGCAAGCACTCGGTCCGGATCCGCGTCTCTGCCGCCACGGCTTTGCTACACCTCAGAATTACATTAACGGTTCTACATAGCAGCACTGGCAGCAACCCTATGTTAGATCCGAGAACCGAACACAAATGTAGTCGTCTTCATCTGCGCTTCAGCCTTCGCCTTGAACCTTTGTTGAACAAGACAGACACGGGTCTACATGATATTCAAGAGAAAAATACAAGGATCGAGTCACTGAGTCTAATTGGCTCTAGATGCTCTGCATTGGGGTTCACCTCACCCTCGCTCATAACCAACTGGCACGCTTCGTGCTGCTCCTCCATCTTGTCCACCCAGCTCTGCAGGGTGTCGATATGCCTTTGTCGGCATGGACGGCTTTCGGCTTCGGACTGAGAACTGAGACTTTGTAGATAGACGGCTTGACTATATTGTAGATAAGGAGCACTGCTGGGTTTAAAGCATATATGAATTAAGGTGACATAGTTTAAGCCTCTGGGGCGGTTCTCATCGTAAATCAACAAAGCCAACTCGTAGTTCAGACGTGTAACTTCTTAACATCATCACCGTCGTAGTTCTTGGATAGATCCTTGGCGAGCCCTCGGATTTTACCCAGCTTCGTCATCAAGTCGTCCGAGAACTTCTTGAGGATAGTGCCGGTCTGGTTCGGTAGGTTCGAACTGTATATTATTTTATGTAAGGGGCCCTAAATTAAAAAGTGCAGGGAATTCAAAGATAAACATACCAACCGATCCTTGTTGGTCTGAGACCCGGCAGAGGCATGTCCCAGGGAGGCTTCTGTGGCCTTGCTCTTCTGGTAGGCTGCCACTCCTTTGAAGGAGCCCTCCGGGATCTCCGCAGGGGCAGAAGCCTAAGTTCAGGAAGACATCAAGTTTTGGAGATCCTGGTTTGGTCACATCATGTATATAGGGTTTAGGGTTCAGGGTTTATTTAGGGTTTAGGGCTTATTTAGGGTTTAGGGCTTATTTAGGGTTTAGGGCTTCTTTAGGGTTTTGGTCTTACATATAGGGTGCTTCAGACATAGAGGCTTTGCCAATGTCCGTCTGACGTTCCTCAGCGGACAGCGTCTCCTTTCTAGACCCCGTTTCCCTGATAGTGACCCAGAACTCCTCCACATCGTCATACATATTTCGCCTTGGTTCAAATCGAGCAACCACCCCTCTATAATCTGAAAGTGCTCGAAACCCCTGAACACTCCTGGGCCCGTGCCGGCAGTGGCTTTCGCCCAAGGCTTTGCACCGGCGAACCGCGCCCTCGATTCGAGACCTGAGGCCGATCCCTCGGGGTTACCCGTAATTGGCTGTGCTATCTATCTCGCAGACCTGCACTGTGCACCGTGCACCAGCTAAGTGTGATGCTGGGACCATTTCAACTCCGCTTTCATTTCAGCCACCGAAAACCATCCCTCGTCGACCTTTATTGTATATTTCTCCTTCTTGGTGATGATTTTCTCAAGCCTCTGCATAAACACGTCCTGCAAAGATGTTTTTGATATGCTAAATGAGGCACACAGATACACTCGACGGAATGCAGAAGCCCTAACATGTCCTTGCAAAAGTTGCAATCCCGAAGCAAGAGAGTCATTTCTTGTTTGTTCCCATCTTTCCAATGCTGTTTAGCATAGTCGGGAGCTTCGAGACCCGTCTTCTTCTTGTGCGGCTTCATCATCCTGTTCAGCCTGCTTCTCGCGGCCAGGAGAAGTTTCTCCTCGCAAGCGGATGCACAGGCTGAGGGCCAAGCTCCAGGGAGGGGGTTTCTCTTGGCTTTGTAAGATCGATGCTTATACAGGGTTTGGGGATACATAGGTTGATAAAGGCTTTAGGGTATATAGGGTTTTAAGTTTTGGCAAAAAGGAGGACAGTTCGTTTGGGGCCCGATATCTATAGTTAGGGTTTAGGGTTTAGGTTTGGGGTTGGGGGTTTAGGGGTCTCACTCGGTATAGGATATAGTAAAGCCTATCCAGGCTCAACCGTAACAAAAGTAGCCATGCTTCTCACTCTATACCACTATAATTAATGGGTGCTTCGTCCTGCCCAAGAAGCGCACATTAAATCGTCTAATGTGGCAACAAACCTGTCGAAGCTATGTGTCTTTTAACCCTAAGACCCCCCTTATGTACTTGATGTCGAAACCACGGAACAAAGAAAGGCACCGGACAGAGAGAAGAGAGGGAGAGAGAGAAAGAGAGAGAGAGCACCTACGTGAAACAGGATGGTTTCATGGTCCTGGCGGGTGTGTTCCTTGGTGAGCTTCAGGTTGCTTTCGATTTTGATGTTGCCCAGCGCAGCAGGTGCTCTGGCAGGGGTCGCGATGGGCCTAGAGGGTTCGGGGGCCTTGGAATCAAGGGCGGGTTCATCGGAGGGTGGCGCTGTGCCACCATCGCCTCGGGGCTGGGCTACTTCCTTTGTAGGACTCTCGCCAGCGGGCTCGGCTTTGACAACAGTCAATGTCATAGAACCGAAGAAAGCGTTCACTTCCTCATCATCTATATCCTGAGATTGACACACCATCCACAATGTGAGAATTGTATATACACACTGCATCCTTTACATGGGGTGTGATTGTAATTTTCGGGATGCTGCAGGCAAGGAGCATCAACATCGATGGCATCTTCAGGACCGGTGGTTGGAGCCGTAGACAAACCAGCGTAGTCAAGTTCCTGGGTCGTTGCCTGGGCACAATATCTTGACTCGGACAGAGAATAAGTTGCGGGGCCAGGGAGGGTTGTTGGGATAGCTGTTGAAACCTAGTTGCAGGAATGGTGGCAGCCTCCGAAGGTGTCACATCCACATGTGATGCCTTATCTCATGTATAGATCGACAATTTCAAATCTCAGACTCTATATAGCAGCATTCACACCAAGTGGCAGCGGCATGGTCGGGGTTCGACCCAGCAGCCTCCAGCTCCTGTCGTTCCATTGCAAGTTTGATGCTGTGTATAAGGCTATATATACCACAACTAGATAGAAGCACGTGCGCTGCAACGTGTCCTCGAGCTCTCGTTGAAGGCGTGCCTCCTCGTCCTCCAGCACCCCCAGCTCTGCTTCCGTACTCGCAGAAGCTATCCCTGCATCTAAAGTCGTGGTGCTCCATTGCTTGGAAGCTACAGCCATCCTGGCCATCCTCCTTGCAGGAGGACAAGACACGCTGCTATAGCTGCTCGAGGACCCGCGACTAACATGCTCATGCTCTTTCAAGTCAGCAGCACTCAACCGAGCATGTTCGTCACAACATCAACACTTGCACCGGCCGGCAACACTGGGTTTTCGCCCGGGCTCGAACGTCCTGTGTGTATTCACACACCATTGCAACGAATTTGTTCGGTATCTGAGGCTTTCAAAAGTGCTTCGGGGCACGATTATAGCAGCTACCTGGGGAAGTAAAAAACCCATATTTTAAATACGGGTTTATACGCTTTAAATATGGGTTAAATACGCTTTAAATACGGGTTGGGAAAAGTAGGTTGTAAATGTATTATACACATATACGGGTTATATACGGGTAGGATACGGGTTTTATACGGGGTAAATACGGGTTATATACGGGTTAGCTTGGGCTGCCTAGTATCAAACCAGTTCAAAACCTATCGAAAAGCACTAAAAGCTCCTAAATCTTTGAAGACAACAACAAAAACATCTTAAGAAGCCTCTTGTGAAGCACAATTCATGACTTCGAGACCAGCAGCTAGCTGCATTGTGCCGATGGCCGTAGCATTTTGAAGGCTTTCGGGTTTGCGGGGTTCAAGACTGAGGTCGTGGCCTTCTAGGTACCCATAAACCTGCTCTATAGACCCCAGGCACAATCAGCTAAGCAGCCCCAGGGAAGGTATTCGGGATAAATTCCTTCCACTCTTGAGGAACTTGCAGCCTTTTGGCACCCCTCAAGTAAACAAAAACGGCCTCTAGGTCCGCGAAAGACCAAAACTCCCCCTGGCTACCGTACTGCATCGCAGCAAAAGTCGTTCGACCGCATGGTACTACATCAGGCACCTCCGGTTTCCCTTCTGCCGTAGCCTTGAGGAGATCGCAGTGGTGGGCCAAGTACGCGGCGAAGCGGGGAGGATACTCCCTCGGCTTGGGCAGGTTATTGCTTCGTTGGGATTAAGGGTTGGGGGTTTAGGGCTTTAGGGTTTTAGGGTCTATATATATATACATAAATATAGGAAGCAAGAAAATTAATATATCAAATATCTCGTTAGATCCGTGTGTTTCTACATATGTCCTATACAGTGTGCATATATGTACCTGTATACAACACCTAAGTAAATACATCCTGAACGACTATATAGCCCTCTGCCTGGCTATTGTGCATTGCATGTAGTGCATGGACGGATAGGCAAAGTTTGGTGCTAGGACGGTCGTACCTGTGTCGGAACAGTAATTCAATTCTTGCTATGCATCTACTTACTTTGCCCCTTAGCCTAAAGGTTCTCAGAAGCAGTCTGCGTTGATTAAATCGAAGAGACACACATGCTTCAGGTCGTGGCTGTTCTTTTGGGGAAGTGGGTGTGTCTTCGGAACATGAGAATATAACCCTGCACCCACCCACCTAAGTAGCCCTGCACCCGCGGGACTATAGAACCAGTCTATGGACCCGAGGCTGTCTGATCTCCGAAACATACCACAAATTGCTTCAGTCGGGCTTGGAGTTTTAGATGTCCTAGTTTTATGTGTTACATAAAAATATATATGAGTTCTATAATTGCACTATCAAAACACCTTTTGAACTGTTTGGGGCCCGCAATCAAATCGTTTGGGAGAAGGATGGGTGCTTTAGGTTTGGTTTGGGGGATTCTACATCGACAGGTCGAAGAAGCTTGGGAGCAATGAGTTGTATATGGCTTAATTTGATCCTCACAGAGGCCTGGGGTCTATGAGGGTCGAGGGATTAGGTGCATGGTTGGTTCCCACTTATCATGTCTGGCCTGCACTTTAAATATTCGTGCGCAACCTGCCTCCCTTCGAACCGAACCATAAAACTACCCTTCCCTCATTCCGAAGAAGACCGACAACACCTACTAGCCCACCCACGTATCTATATAGACTTATAGACCTATGATACCTGTTTTCGGAAGCTTCTACTTAAATCTTGTAATGGCAAGACATAAATAAAACAACTGTAGATTGCCAAACATCGACGACTTAGCTTTACATAGAAGAAGCATATATAGAAAACACATTATTGTAAAGCCCACCATGGCTTAAGCCTTAAACCAGAGAAACAAATGCCCAGACTAAGTTAATGCTACGATCTAAGAATTTAACAATACTAACCGGGGCACTCCGTGGCACGTAACTCCCGCGTGCCTTGGTAGCATTCCTTTCCCTGCGCATCTCGCTTTCGAGATGTTGTTTTCGATTTTGTTTGTTGAGACCTGGACCACACTTTCATGTAGAGCTTCCCTTGGTTCAGCATGTATATTTTCTCGGTGTTCGCATAGGCATAGTGTCTCTTGGGGCTCGCCGATCCGTAGTGACACATCCACCATTTGGTGTCGTATACCTTAATCTACAAGCACACAGCAAAGCTCCTATATACTCCATGACATTTGCAACCCGGCACCGCTTCCTATATGACCCTCAGCGTATTTAACCCAATTTCAAGAAATCAAGTTGCAGCATCTCGTCCCGAACATTGAAGAGATCCATAAGCATCTTGCGGAAAGTCGGGTAATATTCGAGAACCGATTGGTTTGGCTGCTCCACGAACCAGGTGCCTCCAAGTCCAGTGACCAAGTAGATCAAGAGGACAGACCTGCAAAGGGCTTGTGTTTCGAAGTTTGCAGGTTTGGGGCTTAGGGGGCTTAGGGGGCTGAGGGACGTAGGGGGTGTAGGGTTCTTTTCCTGGGTGCTTAAGACGAATCATGTAGCCACACCTAGCCTCTCGAGCAACATGTTGCTTGCTTGGACGGATGGAAAAGCATCGAAACCAATGCTATTGCACTTGCTTCTCTTGGAAGTACCACTGTTCATCTTGCAGAACGAAGAGCACATCACCGCGAACATTACAAAGAAATTTTCAGGGCGGCCACGGAGGATGAAGTAGCAGGCGAGCCTGAGGAGGGCAGAGGTGGATGAGGTTGTTGATGTGGGTATAGAACACAACCTCCCTATATTTAACCAAGGTGCAGGAAACCTGAGGCATGGGTCAGATCCATGAAGTTTGAGTGGTGTCGTAGGTCGGGCTTATTGTACTTCTTGTCAAACCGTGCGGCTTTGAAGGACTTCTTTCTCATAGCAGCGGTTGTTCGGGCACGACCAGCATAAAACTCCAAGCAATCATAATCCTGGGAGATTGCAGCTGCAAAACTGCGGGGTTACATGGCTCTGCAGAAACCTGTGCCCAGCCTGGGCCAATTCATCTTCCGTGTAGCTGAAAAGCAGGAGCAGCAGGCACAGAACAAACTCCTGGGCCCGAGCCACGGAACGCTTAATGTAAGGGCTTTGGGTCTATGTCCGGGTCACACGAAGTGCAGTACGTGTATATATATATATATATAGTGGGCAAAAGCCGAGGCTCCTTCGGAACGTCGAGGCACTTCAGTACATACAAGAGTCGGTCCAGGTTTACCATTGCAGCGAAAGCAGCAACAGAGCTGGGCTGAAAGCCACTTGATTAACCCGAACAACCCAACAGCCACAGTACCCTTCTTGTACAAACTTTAAGAAAGCCCTGCCAACAATTAAAGCACTGTAACCCCAAGCAAAGCTATATAGCTGAAGATCTCAACCTTGATCCATATGTCGTCCGAGGGAGGGCTCATGGATTGGAAAATTAAACTGCTGACTTCTCACATGAGCATGTCCTTGCTACAAGCAATATAGAGCAATAACACGTGGCCGGTGATACGTTTCTTGGCAAGGAGATCCAGCCTCACCTTCCATTTGTTGCCGCGCGTGGATCTGGATTTCGCTTTGGCCTGGGCACAGGAGGGTGGATCGAGGAGAGCTTAGAAAGGTCGTGTGTGCAGTGCAGCTATATTCAAGGCTTGCCGGGTTGCATTTCTCTACAGTCAGATACGTCGTGAAGCAACAGCGATAGTCGGCTCTCCGATTTTTTCTTGGTTGCCCCAATCTGGACGAAGAGCCGTGAGGCTACGAATGACAGTCTTTTCTGTCGATCTAAGCAGCCAGAGCTCATTGTGGAAACCGCGAACCACGATAAGGCCATACATATCATCTCGTGAAGGATGCATTCTGAAGCCAAGTGTGCATTATGTAGGATGTATAAAGAAATAGAACCCGTTTCAGCTCCTTCAAAGCTGCGAAACTAAGTGCAGGCTTCGTTGGACAGTAGCCCGAGCAATGCATCCCAGATGGTTCGGGTGTCTATATAGGGTCTCTATATAGAAGGTTTGAGAAGGTATATGTTCTAGAATTAGATAACTTAGAATTGACATTACCCCTCAAGCATATATAACTACTATATTGGCAGGGTTTTAGAATCAAAACTAAGAACAGGTTGGTATGATTGAGGGCTTCTTCTCTTTGTAGCATTGCTCGAAGCTAAGACTGCACCACTCCTCTAAGCACAAGCCATGCTGCGCCGGGGTGTCGTTGTCACCCCGCAAGCTGAGTGTCATCAACTTGCATCCCATCCACAATCGGCACACCTATACGCTTCAAAAGCTCGCGCACAATAGCAGTGAGTCCTAATCTGCCATCCAAGAACAGGGGTGTGCGAAGCTGCCGAAATACAGCAAGCTCACTCCTGGTTTAGGACCTGCTTGATATACTTTTTGCAGCACTTATCCACACAGCTGGCCACATTGTCCTCCGTGATCTTCGTCTTCATCTCTTCCATCATCTTCATACAATACATCCAAAAGGGGTCCTGCGGGTAAATAGTGAAGCTATATATATATATATATATGCCGGGACGAAAACTAATAGAAAGTGACTGAGTATATAGGATGAACCCAACCTAATTAGAAAAGAACCCCTGCGCAATATCTGATGGAGAACAAACCCGATGTTGCCCTGTGTCCTCGTAAAGGGTGCGGCTACCCGAAATCTTGGGCATCACCTGCGTCCGGAAGCAATTCCTGATTGCCTCCCATCGCTGCGCCTTGAAGGGCGTGGCCGGCCTGTAGCGTCTGGCGAAAGTTCCGACACCATTGGCCGCTTCAGCCCTCTTGTTCGGGAAAAAGCTGGTACCAGCACAATCGGGCACCCTCTTGCGCTTGGCTACGGGCTTCTCCTCCGGCACGTCATCCGTGGATTTCCCAGCCTTGGAAGCACGCCCCTTTGCCTTTGCTTTTGCCTTGGCCTTGGCCTTGGCACTCGGCTCCTTCGCCTTTTTGCCGTTCTTTGGCTCCTTCGGCTGTTTGCCGCTCTTCGGCTCCTCGGGCTTTTCGCCGATCGTCGGCTCCGTGTCGCTCTTCGGCTGCTTCGGCTTTTTGCTGTTTGGGGCCTTCATGGTGCTTTCTGGTTCCTTCGTGGGCTCGGTCCTCAATACCTTCTTGGGTGTCTCGTACCAATAATCGCCTGGTTCCTGGTACCAGACCAACCATTCCTCGGTCGTGTACTCGTGCTCGTCCGCAGCGCCCGCGGCAGCGGATGAGCGACCGCCCCCACGGCCACGTCCACGGCCGCCCCCGCGGCCACGATTCCCGCGACCGTCGGCGTCCTTCTTGCTCTGCTTCAGCTTCAGCTGATCGACCCTGTCGACAGGCCGCTTCGAAGGCTCCTGCACGGAACGACTAATGATCATGAGCAAGATAAACAAGATATAAACACATCGAGAATCGATACACATCCATCCGTTAACAACTGATTGTTGTCTTCTAAGCAAAGCTCCTGGTCAGGGGTAAAAGGCTCGGGCGTAGAGCCCTCATCTTTCTTGTCGGGGACGTCAGGTGAAGGCGGCGAAGGGACCTTGCCAGGCAACGGCTTCGTGACCTGGCCCTTGCCCTGGTACTCCAATCTGCGATCCTCAACAGTACGGCTCGGACTGCCATCACTTGTCTGCTCAGGCGGCATCTCAACAGACTCCATGTCGTAAGGCAGCGTATCAACGATATCCATTGAACCTCCGGCCAAAATCCGGCTTCATCACCTACTTCCTCGGCTCTCTATATCTCTCTTTATTTTCCCTCTCTCTCCATCTTATGAAAATCTACCTCATTTGTACAACGGAAGAAACACACATATATATTATGTGATTGCATCGGTCCAGCCTGTCGGTACCACAGCAGTAGGAGCCGCCACAGTCGGCTGAACCGCAGGACTGGTGATTTTCTCCCGCTTTGCACGCAACCTGGATATCAGCTTTATGCACATGCAAAAGAAAGTACGAATTGACAGACATATAAAATACCCACAGACTTTATTCTCGAATTTTAATCTACGAAGAAACATCGCCAATCGCTCCTTGATCTGCTTGATGCGGTCGGCTTTCAAAACCTGCTCGCCTCGACCCCGATTGCCCAATCAAATAATCGACTTTATATAACTCTACCATAAGCGAACCTCAGATATATATACAGGAAACTGGACTAAGATTGTCACGTGCATCCGGCTCCACTCCAGGGACAAAGGTCGTCTTAACGACTGGACCACAAGGCTTGTCCACGTCTGCACCCGGCCCCGTGTTCTCCTCCGGCACTTGCACGACTGCACACGGCCCCCTGTTCTCCTTCGGCACTTGCACGACTGCACACGGCCCCGTGTTCTCCTTCGGCACTTCCACGACTGCACACGGCCCACTGTTCTCCTTTGGCACTTCCACGACTGCATCCGGCCCATTGCTCTCGTCTTCCGGCACTTCCACGACTGCCGGCCCACTGCTCTCGACCGGCGCTTCCACGACCTGCTGGAGGTTCCTGTTCTCACCGGGCTCCCCGTAGCCATCCGAATGCTCAGTCCCGGCGTCTGAGTCCTCACACGCAGCCTTGAAGTCACTCAGATGGCTGGCAAGGTCACTGCAATCATCGATCTCGCTGCCATCGTCGTCGTAGGCATCCTCATCGCTCTCGACTTGGGAGTCCTTCGATGCGGAAAGAAACCTTATGCGGGCCCAATATAGATATATATACATGGATCGAAAATATATGTGGTGAAATGACAGCCCCATCATGCCCCATCCTCGCAACAACCCACTTTCGCGGCACGTCGTCTCGCAAGGGACTCGTTGATCTGGCCCACAATGCCCTCCGCAAGTAGCAAACAGGGAGATCTGCCATATACATAGCATGGTACCCTATAGACTGTGCATGTTCACTGAACACCCCCCCCCCCCCAAACCCCCACAACTCCTGCAAGTCGGGATCCAAGGCCAGGCACAAGGCCTGGAAGTCCGTAGCCTTGATCTAGATTCAGGAGAGCAAGGAAATTTGTTGTATTAAAACCGAATTAGATGTAGCATGTATGCCGCTATATAATCTGACATTGTGAGTTTGTGAGAACTTAAGACAGGCAGCATTCGATACTTCTTGACGTCGACATTTCATCTTGATGAATCCGCAGTTCTTACGGAGCAGCCACGCGTACTTCTGAATATCATCCTCCGTTGGGTCTCTCTTGTTCTTCTGCATAATCAGTCGAACCTCGCATCGAAGCCCCTCGACACTTCGTAGTTTCTTGCCGGCGTCCCGCATACGTTTGAGTATCGGCAAAAGTAAACGGTTGTGCTTCGATGGCATATTAATGTCCACCTGCTTTTCCGATACCTCTGCGATCAGAGCCTTGCCCTTTCGCAGATCATCACGTAAGCTTTCGATGGCATCCCACTCGGCCGCTAGCCCTTCAACATCCGGCCATGGCTAGAAGGACACAAAATGTGCCCCGTGAAACCCTTCACACTACCGACCCGCAAAATCCTTGAGATCGGAACGAGTAGGCGGAACCAAACTTGTCCACATGCGACACGCACTCTGACCGAACGAGAGGAGAAGATGAGCCCTGGACCATGCTGGAGCATCTGTCGCCAGCCGTGGCAAAATGGCCGTTGGCTCGCTCGGCATTGCTATCATGATAGCTTTCGCTACGTTCTATAAATTGGTTGAGGAGTTCGCATATCTAGAGGTTGTGGCATTCTCAACATGTGCTCGGAGACCTGAAGTACTGGAAGTATATACTCATTTCAACTACCAGACGTTTATAGAAGTGTGGACTCTCGCATTTACCACAAAGGTTTCGGTAGCGAACCTAGGAAAGTCACGATTATAAAAGGATCGATGGAAGCGAAGCTGCACATATTTCTCTGATTATATCAAGCAGTGTGGCAGCTAGCGACCCACCTATCTAAATTTCTTAATGTCGATGAACCCACATTGTAAGCCTTTCTTCAAGAGCAGCGACTCACAAAGCATCGCACGATGCTGCCAATCATCCTCGAAGAATGCCTTAAAATCATCACCCAGACCCAGACCAAGATATCAGAATTCAGGGTTACAACCAGAAACCAGGTTTTTGAAGACAGAACCGGGTTATTTATAAATATCGCCTCAGAACCAGGTTCTTAAATTAGAACCGACTATTTAATAGGTTCTTCAGGGTCCAGGTATATATATATGTATATAAAATATGTGTATATCTATATATACATATAATAATCATGCAACACACACGCACACGCGCAAGCATTCGCCCGTTTCTCTCGTGCGTCCAGGCAACACACAGACGCACCCACACATTCGCCCGTTTCTCTCGTGTGTCCAGGCCCACTTGGTCATGCAGCTCCTTGAACAAAACCATGCCCCTGTCTGCTAGCCATTGGCGCACGTAACTCAGTGTTGGAGTCATTTGCCAAGTTGTGGTTGCACTTCGTGCGGCACAGCTTAGCTGCCACCTTCGGGTTCGAAGCGGCTATCGAAATGTCGTTCTCGACATTGTAGGCAGCATCCAAAATGTGGCAACTGTCGCCCGCGCAGAGGGAACATTCCTGGTGAGGCGACCGCGATGCACATGACCACATATTTGAAGAGGTGCGCTGCGTCGCATCAACTGCCAATTTCGACAAGGTGCCGTTCGTGTTAGGGGTGAATCGACATCCGGAGAGGAATGTGGAGAAGAACACGCAAAACCATGTAATTATGGATGTGCCTGTCTTCATCCCGGACCCATGATGAGGCAATGCCATGTGTCATGTGAGGCACTAGTATAGTCGCAGGAATATAGCTATAGATAGTCTTCGTGAATCATGGCAGCCGCGTGCTATGTTCTGTTATCCATTCCGATCGTCATTTCGAGAGCATGCGGCTTCTGCGCAGGCGTGCGGCTTTGTATACGTTCCTAAGTTTCTTAAACACAGGATCATGGAACTCATGGAAGGTCCTTTGGCAAGAAAGTGATTATGATGATACTGCCCCTGCTTTTGGACGGTTGAGCCGCGTGGCTTCTTTCATTAAGACGGCGCCGAAAGCAAGCGGAAGCTCCGCGGAAGCAGTTGGTCCCCGGAAGGTCTCCGGTGCCCGGCGGAAGCTCCACCTAAAGATAAGTCATGCCGCAGATGTCTTGTGTTTGGCCCTGAACGTACGCAGTTTTTGTCCCGAAGACAGAATAAAATGTGGATGATGACGCAGAAAAAGATAACAACGTTATAAACCCTAAACCGTGTCCAAGTGTGAGCGCCGAAACCGTAAAACTCTAACCTCAAACTGAAAGCCCTAAGCCCAAAGCCTGTTTCTGGGCCTTTGATATGTAGTGTGCAACCATCCTTGGTGCTCCCCCAACTCAACTCAACAGTCCGACGTTACTTTCCGCAAAAGCTACTTCAAAAGCCTTGAGCCACAAGCCCCGAAGCCGAAATCCCCAGACTCGTGTATGTGACCTTAGACCTGCATCTTTTATGGCCTTATTTGCTGTGCCTTTCGATGCATAATGGTCATAGTGGTTAAGCTGTTGCCCTCAATCTTGTGAGATGCCAGCAAGATTGAGAGCAACCCATCCTCGTCAGAAGCATGCTCCTTATCAGCACCAGGCTTGTTGTTGTCAGGTTCTTGCCATTTCCATTTCGTGTTCCCGAGTATTCGCAAACTTGACCTATTTCACGTGGAGCAGAGGAGTAGCACGACAGCGTTATCTTGATCATGATGATCGTCACCATCTCCAGAATTGTTCATCATATGATATAGGGGACGTGCGCTGAAGCCCCGTGGAAAGTGGACCCCTGGAAGTTGATCCCAAGCCCAGTCAAACTCAAGTTGCAGTCATCGCGATGGTTTGATTCCTTTGTAAGCGGATGTCTGCAAGATTCTGCAAGCCCAAAGCCAGAAACATGGCACACACACACCATATCGTACCCAAAGCATAAAATTAGAACCTTTCGTAGTATTCACCTGCAGAAAGACAAAAAACACACGCGCATGCACTATTGCAGCCCACACGGCCCCGAAACAGAAGTCTTGGTCAAAGCTTTCAGCACGTCGGCAGAACGAGATGCTTAGACTTGATGAAACTCATCCAGCCGTGTATTTTGTCTTTTCCTGAAGGCTAGGGGTTGCTATGGGACTTGGAAATTGGATCGGACACCGAAGCCGAAAGCTTCAGATGTGTTTGCTTGTGCCGTCGCGCGCTTTATGTAAGCTCGCGTCAACATTCCAAATGTTTCTCTGTTGTTAGTGCGTGAAGCTAGACATGAAGGTTGCCCAAACAAACAGCCTCCTCAAGACTTGAGCCCATACTTGCGGAAGCAAACCCGGAAACTCAGCGATAAAGGCAGCGCGGAAGGGAACCGTGGAAGCTATGTACAAGTTAATGCCGGCGGAAGCTAAAGCCTCGTGCGCGGAAGCGCCGCGGCTGGGCTTCCCCAGCGCACTCCACACAAACAGGAATAACAAAGACACAGCTCAGTTGCTGTGTCCGTTACGTGCTGCAATGCCGGCCCATCGTTCTGAATAATTGGCAGACCCGAAGCATGATGGTCTCTGGCCGTGCAATCTGTGGGTTTGCATCGCGACAATTGAAATTGCACGTTCTTAGGCTTTGACGAGTTTCCGGTGCCTGCGTTGTGGCGGATTCCGACGGAGCGCTTGAACTCAGATGTCTGCTCGAAGGACACCTCCAGCATATTCTGTTCAGAGCTTGTGGCTGAAGTGCTTCAACGAGGCTCATTGGGGTGCTGGCAGGCTGGAGTTTTGAGGGTTGTAAGGCTGGAGTTTTGAGGGTTGAAAGCTGTAACCCCTTTACTATACTTTCTCGCGCCCGTCTCCAGAACCTCTGTAATGTCTGAGTCTTATTCCAGTGCTTTCTTGGGACATGTGCGTTGCAGGCAAAGTCCTCTCCACTGACCGGCCTTCATCCGAGCGTGCTGACTGAAATGGTAGCACTGCTGGGATGCCCGAGTCCTCATTCTTGTTGGTTTGTGGTGTATGCTTGGCAGCCATCCTGCCAAGAGAGCCGTGGTATTTGCAGCGGCGAGGGACAGCGACAGCAGTTTGTTTGTGGTTTGAGGGGCTAGCTTCTGTGTGAGTTCTGTTCGTCCGCCGCGAACACGACACCGGACGTAGACTCGCCCATCAGCTAGGAGATGCTCCGAGAATCTAGAATCTAGAAGTGTATAGGAGGCAACATCAGCAGAAGCCGAGGTTTACGCCGATGGACTTCTTGAGGAGCGACGGTCGATCGGTAGAACAGGCCTTGGCATTCAGTGCAGCCAGTGCGACGCGCTTGGAAGATCTTAGAATTTCGCTGTTTAGCTTCGCGCTGTTTGCAGGCGGAGCTGCAGTCTGGGCTGGAGCTGGGCCGGGTCAGGCGGATCGAGGTGAGTTGATGTGAGCTGGGGGCTTCTTGTGGGGTCTAGCTCCGTGTTTGGAAAGCTTATAACCGGAAAAAGAGATGGACATATTCGATCGGGATAGGTTTAGGGAGCACCAGGCATGGGCTTCTTTGCGGAAGAATTCGGTGTAACCCGCCAACAAGCTTAAGAAGGTCCGAAAAGATTGACCGGTCCTGGAAACGGTGACTGCAGGATCTTGCGCCAAGAAAAAGCTGCCTTTTACAAGTTATGCACCACGTGGTACTCTTCTCGGGCAGGTGTCAGCTATGATTCTATGCCTGGCCGTTTTTCTGAGTGGTTGTGCTAAAGCCAAGTTGTCCACGCCCAACAGCCTCAACAATACTTTCTGCATGTCCGACCCCAAGGATGTGAAAGTAAAGACGTTGCCAGCCTGACAGACAGTGCCCCAACACATGACGCATGTGGATGTGTTGAGTTGGAGCATTCCAGCCCGTGTCTGGATGAAGCGGAAGCGTGGGCATGGAGAGCCAGGCGAGCGCAAGGCAACTTGGGTGTGAAGTCGGCACTTCGCCTGCTTGTTGAGAGCGCAATTAGTCAGTAGCATGTTTCTTTGCCATTTGGAGTCTGGACCGGTCTACGAATATCAAGCAAGGCCAAAGCCTTGTGCAACCATGCAAACCAAAGTCTGGTTGAGGCGGCGAGACCCAAGCTTGACGCGAATAAGTGCACAGCCCCCAGCCCATGAAGCTACCCGATTCCACACACTCCTTGGACTCCCTATAGACGTTTACACGGCTAAGGCTTCAACGTTTCCTGAGTGTATAGTCTTCACTGCGGCAGGGGCTCCGCGGCGTGCGCTACTTTGTTCTCGATGCAGACAGACTGAATTGGCAGTGGTGTGTGCTTGTCCTCCAGCTTCAAGCTTGCATGCGATATCATGCGATTCAGCAGAGACGTCTGTAACGGACACCAGGAAGCGGACAGAATGCTGGACATGGGCTTCATGCCGCAGGTGAGAGCCACTTGGAAAGAAGACTTGAGCAATGAACTTCACAAATGCTGGACGTTGATCACATTGACTGACTTGAGCGACCCATAATTCTTGCAAGCCTCGTTGCGGTAATATGCCTGCAACTGTGACCACACGAGCTGGAGTGACCATAGAGAGGACAACTTAGGACAATATAGTGTTTGAGCGACAGGATGCTCACTCCCCATGACCTTTGTCAACTGGTGTGCGGATTCCGGAAAACATTGCATCTGCCCCTCCCAGGAGATCCTGCAGCTGTTAGGCCGCGGCCAGAGACAAAGCTTGCTCTTCAGTGTCGCTTGTCCTGGAAGTGTTTGATGCCACAGAGTCGGGTTCATGCTCGTGTTGCTTCTCTGGGCTACACAACGCATTCTGAGCGGATCTCCCATGCAGCCTTGTTGCTGCCAGCGTTCTTCTGAAGCTTCGTGCCAACTGTTTCAGCTTCAATCTTGTCTGCCAGCACGGTGTCAAGGCCACATGGCCTCCAGCAGTTCATACTCTGGCGAGCACCTTGCCCAAGTAGGAGCTTGTTACGCATGTCGTGTTGGGAGGCTTTGCCGGCGTTGCCCAAAGCCTTAAGCGACAACGGGATCATGTCATGAGCTGCTGCATTAGTGAATGATGACACCAAATGAAGCACACATGGAATTCGTATCTGATTAAGGAGAAGTTCTGTCCGAGAGGCTTGGCTGCGATTCTCCATTGACTGCCTCTGGGGTTGAGGATGTTGAGGTGAAAGCGCTCGCGGATCGATTAATGAGCGTGTGTGTGTTTGTTTGGCTGGGGCGCAGTTGAGGACGCCCATACGCGTCTCCATAGAAACTTGGCAGCAGGCATGAAGTGGAAAGCATCCGGATCCTCCAGAGCTTGCACCAGCTACTGTAGCAGGCAGCTGTGAGGCAGAGAGCCTCGGGCACCAATATGGTCGTGGACTTGACCATGCCTCAACTACAGCAACTACTGAACAAGTAGAGGTTTTGAAAGTACGCCCGTTCTTGTTGCAGCTGTGGCTCCGTGCGCGGCGTTGATGGCCTGGGGATAGATCATTGCATCCAATGAAGTCTGAATGCTTTCCGAAACTGAAGAAGGGAAACCAAATCCCCGCCCCCCGGGCCCCAACAGCCCGAGCCGAACTGAGCCCACACAGTCCAGGATCAGCACAAGGGTGAGGAGCTCAGTGCCAACGCCTCCGTCGTGCAGCAGGTCGAGGTCGTCCGCCCGGGGCCTCAGGGACATGTCGTGACGGTGCGGTGCAGGGCTCGGTTTCGTCCGAATCGCCAAGGGGAGCGCGACAAAGAAGCGCGCCTCTTGGAGCAGCTTGGCGATTCCCAGGCCGAGATTGTACTGTGAGAACAGTTTGACGATGAACCCGACACTGATAATGATGATGCACTGAAGTAACGAGAACCCGAGGTTGGAGAATCCCCAAGTGCAGGGACAGGCCCACCACACACCTTCCAGGGCGCACCAGGGCGATTTGCTCGTTTCGGCCGAGGCTTCTGAAAGAACATGGCAAGGGGAAGACCCTCATCTTCGTAAATACGAAGAAAGGTCCGGGGGAGTTGTCAGATGTCACATGTCGCAGCTGCCCAATCTTTGCGTCACATCACTTGTAGGATTGGAGGGCAGGTGTTTGTGGACAGTAGCAGAGTCTTGAGCAGGGCTTTGTGATCGGAATTCAGTGTTGCCACATAGGCCATGAAAGAAACATGCAGATCGGCCAGGACAATCATGTAGTTGAGTTGTATGTGAACTCCAGGCCACCTGGGTGTTCCACACTGAAACTTTGCGGACGGCCAATCTTTTCTTTTTGGACATCAGTGTCCGAAGGCTGCGCCGCCTTAGCGGCAAAGCTCCGCATGGCCGGCATCGCTTCTCGGCTCAGGGCCTCCAACTTCTCCCTCAGCGAGAGCTCGCAGCGGCCATCATTCTGAGGTGCCCTGTGCCGAGATCCACGGCAACCTGACACAGGCCTTTCAAACCGGTTTGCTGAGGCAGTTCAGGGCGAAAGAGTTTGCATGCCAAAGGAGATATACGTATAGTTCTAATATAGGCAGGCATGACGCTTGTGAAAGCTCATTTGCATCGGGCTTTGCCTACGGCTTGGCTGCGGCCTGGTACCTCTACGTACGCTGATGACCCTGTGGATGCGTCGGCTGCAAGAGAGAGAGAGAGAGAGTGAGAGAGAGAGACGGAGAGAAGAAGAGACGGAGAGAGAGAGAGAGAGAGAGAAAGAGAGACAGGGAGAGATTTACATACAGATTTATATATGCATGTATAATGCACATATGTGTATATATATATATACATATGCCTATATGCATACATACATGCATACATGCATACATACATATATTCATACATACATAAAGGGGATGCTTGGGGAATATCCCTGCCCTAAACCTGGAGCCGCCGCAAGCAGGAGGGAGAGAGAGAGAGAGACACACATATATAGATAGATATATGTACATGATGTAAGCATGAACAAATAAATAAAATATGTATATATATATATATATATACATGCATACATACAACATATGTAGTATGCATTGTTTTGACGCCGAGCAGCCTTAAAGGAGGCATGGGCCTGGAAACGGGGCTGCGACTCGTCCCTAAAACATCTCATTCATCCAGGCTGTTGTCGAGGCAGGCATGGACTCTCAGTTAAAAATCACGGAGCTGGACAACTCCTTGCCCTACAGACCCCAGAGATCGGTCCGAGTATGGTTGGCTGCCAGTGATGTGCGTTTCGAGTGGGCGCTTGTTGAATCGAGCATCTAGATGGGGCAAGGCTGGGTTGGATGTGGTGTGCTGCCACTGATATCCAGTGATGTTTGCTTCGAGTGGGTGCTTGTGGAATCGAGCATCTACCTGGGGAATGGTTGGCTGCTACTGACGTGCGTCTCGAGCGGCTTGTGGAATCGAGCGTCTAGATGGGGAATGGCTGGTTTTGTGCTGTCATGCCGCTGGTGTGCGTCTCGAGTGGGCGCTTGTGGAATCGAGCG